>JAOTQR010008139.1:0-18395 GCA_025774065.1 Solanum ossicruentum
GAAGTGTCATCCACTAAAACCTCACCCTCCTCGTCCTTGATACACTTCACCAAGTCCAAGTCGCGAGACTTCCTTTCACGTACTTTAGCAAGCCTGAACAATCTCTTGTCCCCGCCTTTAACGCTCAAATCCTCGTAAAGGCACTCAAACGCCGCAGATTTAGCAGTCGTCACTGCCTGCTTGGCGACGGACTTGGCCTTCTTATAGGCAGCCCTAAGCGTCTGCTTCGCACAATCATCCCTACACTCCAACCAATTTTGAAAGCGACCTTTTTATCCTCAATTTTACCTTGAACTTCCGCATTCCACCACCAATCACCTTTACGCCCACCGCAAGGTCCTCTCGTAACTCCTAACACCTCAGTAGCTACCTTTCTAATGTAGCCAGCAGTCGTTTCCCACATTCTGTTCGCATTACCATCACTTGTCCATCTATATATATATATATATATATATATATATTGTGAATTACTTTTCATATACTTTCATTCGAGTTGTTTGAAATTTTTTTACCATCTATTTCTATTTTTTAAAATAAAATTATTCAACAGATTTTTGACCATAGGTTTATGACATTTATTTTTTATCTCAGATAATTAACTCTATCATGACTTTTTTTCTTTTTATCAACATTTATGAGATCTACTTCATGTTGCTTTAGCATGACTTTTTTTGGTGTTATTGTTAATTTATACAAATGATTGTGTTATATTACTATAGTCATATATAACGTTTAACGTTGTTCGTTTTTCATATACGTTACTGTTTAGAAGATCAACATATTATTGAATCAAATATAGCACTATATATTTTTCGCTTTGATAAACATAAAAGTAAAAATTTATCAAAATTATCTTTGTAGTAATTTTGTTACGTTCTTATAATAAATATTTTTGTTTTGATGATATAATAATTAATCATTTGAAAAAATTAAATTTTTGAGGTCTAGAAAATTTGATACTTTCACGCACTTAGTATTTAGTAATAAAGAGTATTGTATGAATGTAGACAATATTCTTTCCACACAACTGATTTTATTAATACATTTATTTCTTGATTTGTTAGATATAGAAAAGCACCCAAAAATAAAAAGAGAAAATCTTAAGCAAAGTATAACGAAATAATTCATAAAAATATTTTTTTTTCTTCAGAGATCTGATTTTTTTTTACTAATTAGCAATATGCAATAACATTTAATTTTTTAAGTTTATACTATTAAACAGAAAAACACGTGCAATGCACGTGTCAAGAGACTAGTCTAAATAAAAATTAATGTTGGGTTTACTATGATCTTATATTTATGACATATATTATTTGTTATAGGATTGCGGTGTTCTTTTTTATTTGATAAAATGATATTAAGAAAAAAATTATTTTCTTATATTTTTATTAGTTAAGGTGATTTTTTAAAAAAAAGAAAACAAGAAAATGATTCTTTAAAAATAATATTTTTATTAGCAACATAATATGTTTAAAAAGAAAAAATATATATAAAAAAAAAAAGTGCACTTCTGACCCATTTGGTAACAAGGACATTTTTTGATCAAAGCATCAATGACAAGGGCATTTTTGAGCCAAAGTATAAATCAAGGACATTTTTATTCTTTTCACGTAGTTTAAGAGCATTTTTTTACCCTTTTCTCTTAAATAAACTATATACGCAACATACACGTGTTGTATTTGTAAGCGACTAAGTTTCGTTCCTGAAAAATAGGAATCAAGAAAGGAAAATAGCAACAAATTATGATATTTATATTTCAATAATTTATGCGAAGGTTACAATCTTTGTAAAAACTAAAAAGATGTAATCCTCTGATTCTTCTCTTTACGATCTTCAACTCAAGACTTTACCTTGTTCTTGAATCGATGAAACACTTGCGGCTCCACACTTGGAGATGAAGACTTCTTTGTATGCAGAAGAATTGCAGATCACAATTGAAGAGCAAGGATTATCTATATATTTCTGTGTGTGTTTTGGTCTTATGAAGACTCTTTTATATATATGTGAATTAGGGTTTTAGGGGTACTTTGGTCCAATTATTTTAAGGGATTTGGACCTTGGTCTTGAAGAGTATGAGTTGGGCTCATCCTGTCGACTTAACGAACTGACCCAAATGTAATTTGGGCTTTGTTTAAGTCAAATTCTTTTAATTTGAATTTTGATCCAACCTCATTAACCAATCATTTGACTTGGTCAATGCATCATGAATTTAAGATTTAACTCGTATTTAATATGAATTTCATCAACAAAACTTCACTATCTACAAAAGCCCCCTGTTTCGAGGCTTGTCGCGGTACCTGACTTGTCAAACCTACAATGACAAGCCTTGGAGCACTCGTATATGAAGCAAGTGTTTTTATTCCACGCAATTGATCTTATGTGTAACGTTTGGAAAAACTATGCTGATACGTTGAAGTTTTTCAAATACATACACACCGAAGTCTTTCCGACAACATTCTTCAAACTTGCAAGAGGTTACTTGTCTTTTTGGTCATTTAGCTACCCATTCAATTTGAAGTGTTTATGGCTTATGGAACATTATAGCATGCTATTCATTTTGCCATTTAGATGGTTTTATAATTGGGTCATTGACTACAAGATGACCATCAACTCCATAAGCTTAATTTAGCGATATAAACTCACGATTTCGGCATGAATTTTAGGTGTAGCCTTCTTTGAGATTGAACATCCTTTTGATAGGTTCTCCTCTAATTTTGCTTGATCACTTCAACAAAATGCGAGGTTTTCAAATCTTAGCTCCTTATGTAAGCATGGCATTATCAGGAGGCCTTTTTGCACCTATACAAAAAACCTCTCAAAAATTTTCATCTTTGGCTGCATGGAACGATTTTCACGATCTTATGTGGAAATAGACATATATGTATGATTTTCTTTTCTTAAATTCAATATTTGCCATAACTGCCATTTTTTTATTGTTTGGTGCAGTTAAAAATTCGGGACGAGAAATAAGGTCACGAAAAACCTTATGACCTAGCCTTGCATTATTCTTTGATTTCCAAACTTTCCACATTGGTTTGATGGAAGATCATATACTTTATGTCTTTTAAGACGTTATTTTTTTCATGTTTGATACCCATAAAAATATACCATAATTTGATCTTATGAAAATTTACCATAATTAGATTTGTAGTTTTCCATAATTTGTAGCAATATTGGTTTTCATAGTTATAATTTTCCATTAACTCATAGGAATCTGATTGAAATCTCCATATTCTTGATATCTACATATACCCGTGTATCCTTGGTGGTTAAGTAATAATTTTCGGCATCATCAAACTCCCTTGAGTCCATGTCTTACAAGTAATTCCCTTCCTTAACATTAATTTTCGTCACTTTTTCCACTGCTCAGCACAACAGTGATAAAAAAAATTCATATCTCATTATAGAAAATTCTAAATTGTGTTTCGTTTAATTTTTCAGAAACTAAACTCGTGAAGCTATAATATATTAAAAATCTCGATTCAAAAGCTTGCAAATTTTCTCAAGTAATCTTTTGAATACAGCCCAAAATTTTGACAAGCTGACTGCACCAGCTTTGTGTGACTTTACGAAAAAAATATATCTTGACGTAGACAACTCTAAATTGTGTCTCGTTTGATTTTTTAGGAACTAGACTCATGGAGCTATTGAATATTTAAAAATCTCAATCAAAAGGCTTGTGGATACTCTCAGGTGATTTTTTGATCCCCATCCAAAACTTTGATAACCTGACTGCGCTAACCTTGTGGAATTTTAAAAAAAAAATCATATCTTGATGTAGGAATGATGAAATAACAAACAATTTATGTCGTTGGGAAGAAGATTCATAGGGTTAAATCATATATGAGAATCATATTTAGATCACGTCTACATTGATTCAGTTTTCTATTTGAAAACCAGCCCTCGAATGATCGTAAAAATTTGACGTTGTAATCTTTGTGCTAGACGTAGTCTTACTGAATCTGACCCTTTTCTTTTAATTCCCCTTTTTGCAGATTTTGCATATAGTTATACAGATTTGATCCCACAACATAATGCAATTTCATGATCATAACACATCACATCCTCATCTGGAAATAGTGAGTGACCAACGAAATCTGAATGTCAAAGTACTAGTTTTGGAGGTTCAACCTTTGACGACCGATATTTTATCTCTTGTCAGTGGATCACCTAATGAATCTCTTCACCTTAAAGAATGGTCACATATGGATACTAAAGATGTCATGGAAAACTTAGTAAGGCTACCAGCATGAAAGTTCCTCTACTGAGATCACACTTTATCAAGAAGTCGCATTCGTTAAATTTTCTCATTCCAAGAAGTGTTTCAGTGATTGGAGTATTCCCTCTTCTGGCTCCGGAAACATCCGCTATACAACTAGCTACTGAAAATAGGGTGAGGACGTACTGCCCCGTCACAAGGAGACTTTGGAGTATATTAAGATTTACGATGCCATATGTGCTTTTTTGTTCACATACGACTATGAAGACAATGTACTACATGCTTTTTGTGAGCTTAGGCTCCCATCTACCAATACATTTTCTACTTTTATTAGGGAAATGTCCATATCACTTTGGAACTTAGGAGTAATTGGAGGTCTTCCTATCCAGGGATCCTTTTTTGACAAAGTCATTCCTATGAAAAAGGAATTGACCCAGTCAGATGCTCAAGGAAGTATGTTTCTTCCCAAAAGTTATCTACATTTATTTTCGACATTCTACAACTTAGCAAAAGGTGATCTCCAAGAGGTTCCCATCTAGAATTGGGTGACATTTCGGTTCAGAGGACCAAATAGATATGTTGAGCCCCCACAGAAGGTGTCAAAGGCACTCGCCACAAAGCTAAGGTTGAACCATAATTCGTTAGACACATCGACATGAATTTTCTTTCACGAACTGATAATGAAAATGCACCCTTTGTCGAGCTAGGCATGGAAGAGTTGCTTAGAGATGAGACTAACATGGCAGCCTTTGTCGCTTGTTAGCTATGCGAATTTGTGCTTCTGAACAAGAAAAGTGGTTACATGCGTGCTAGCGTTTTCAAAGTTGCAAGTTTGATGACTCATGGAGAAAATTCTCTCTGGCAGTCCCAGTCTTTGCAAGTATATATCACGGTTTGAGAGATATTTCACTTCTTCCAATATGAAAAATATAATTTTTCATATACACTATTTATATGGATGGGTAGGAGAGTATTTTGGGACCCATCATTGTGCCGATCATGCATATCAAACCATACCCTTATGCAAGATTTCTGATGAGAAAATGACTAAATGTTTTAGTTTTGTTGATGCTCAAAAATTATTTCAATAGGATGATGCCCGTCGCCTCCATCACTTGGTACTATTACAAGGAAAAGATTTACACCTTATTGATGATGGTCAACTCTGAAATTCATGGATTGAATTTACCATAAGTTTTCGCTCAAGCTATGTCACCCTTAGGCGTGATTCAAACTTTGCAGTGGAGTAGTCCTACAAGATTTAGTCGACAGTTTGACTTTTTTCAAGATAGCCCTGGAGATCTTATAGAACGACTATATGATGGTACGTTGTCAACATTAGTGCAACTTTGGAATTCCTCTTTTCAACTTGGAACTTCTTCAAAAGTCATCACCCCGATGCGATCATTAGAAGATGCTCCATTAATGACTCGTGAGTATACGGATAGGTGGCCATGTCATATGACAAATTCTTTAAAAGAAAGCCAGCGTACCATTTTGAAAAATTCAAAGCACGACCATACACCCATGCCATCTAAAGAGGCATTTTATCAATCGAAAGAAAAGTCACATTCTTCTTCCAAGCCTAGGGTGAAGTCAAGTGATATTCCATAAGTCATCAAGACTTTATCCAAGTCCAAAATTCCAAAATCAAAATTGAAGCGCCTCACATTAGCCTCAAAGGTGGCCACCGTTGCTTCAAAAGTTGACGATAATTCCCACATGCTCACTTCGTCAGGTGGTGTTGATAAAGCGAATGCTTCTTCTAGTTCAATAGAGAGTAAGGATTGTCACTGGAATCGTCCAAAAAAGAAGGCACAGGAGCTAGATGACACTTTGCTATCTAGACATAATTGGTATTGATGATAACACCTTTGTGGATGAGGATCCAAACTCTGCATCATTGTCTGATTTAGAAAAAACGGGTAGAGTCTTCCTTTCTCTTTCTTTTCTTTTCTTTTTCTTTTTTTCACCTATGCTAAATCTTCTTGTAACCAAGAAAAATTTGATTGGTCTCTTTTTCTTTCATTTTTTTGTTGGACATTCAAGATCTATGCAGAGACGATCTTGGTGATGATATGATTGCAAATATTGCTATGGGCTTTGATGATCTTGGCAATGATTAGTCTTCCATTGAAGATAGAATATCTCCACAAAAAATAGTCATACCTTCAATTTCATTAAATGTCAAGAAACTTCCCCAAGCAAATGGAACCAATATGACTGAAGTTACTACCGACGAAATCACACGTCCAAAGTTGTTCCAAACTTCTTCATGGTCATTGCAGCCTAGCACTCCACCTTTTGATCCACAAGAAATCATTTTTCGAGTCAAATCAACTTTTTTTCTGAGATGTGGAGTGCGTTGTGTGGATGGATTATACAATTTTATTTGGGTTCCTTAGATAGTTTTGCTGAATTAGAATTAAGTATTGCTTCGATTCTTGATGAAATCAAAAGGGGCAACATCATTGATACTTCTACTTTGGAAAATCTTATTGAGAATTTTTTTAAGTCATATACACAGTATGATGCTTTAAGACCATCAAAGATGACTGAGGAATCACATGAGAAGGCCCTTCATGATGTACAAAAATGTCTTGATGATGCAAGGTTGGAACATGAAAAGTTGGATGGATCCATAAGGAAGCTCCAAGTAACTCTTGCAAAGGTAGAGAAGGATCTAGCCGCCTTGACCTCTAAGAGAAAGAAGATCATTATGCTCCTTAGAAGATATCAAGAGAAGTTGTCCAAAACTCAAGAGATCATCACCATGACTGAGGGAGAGATTTATACCATTAAAGCAAATCACACGTCTGATGATGAAGTAGAAAGATTATCCAAGCTAGAAGAGGCGGTTAAGACAAGTCGTCAAAACATTCTAAACTTCAAGTCATTTCCAAGTTTAGATTCTTTCTTAGGATTCATTTGTTTATTTACTTGCTTACTGCATGTAGTGATTTGTCCTTTTCTTAAAAAAGAAAAAGTAATAAACTGGTGACTTATCTTTTAGTATGAATTGTCTCATCTTGAATTCTCTCCTTTTTTTTTGGCTTTTTGGTTATGTTTCTAATTTGCAATAGTCATACTAAACTTTTCAGCTTTGTATGCTTATAAAAAAAATTCATAACTCGAAATTGGAGCGTTCAAATCATGAAATTCTTTTTTTGTTGGAAAGATAACTTCTCAAGCTTCAATTACTTCAAAATTCACAGCATTATGATTTATAGATTAGTACAAATTTGCCTTTGAAGTTAGCTTAGAACCTAGCATGCTTGATTTTTCAGCTTCATGCGATTGCTTAAGAAAATTCATAACTCCAAGTTGGAGCATCTAAATCATGAAATTCTTTTTTTTTGTTGGAAAGATGACTTCTCAAACTTTAATTTCTCAAGAGCCCCAGCCTTGTGATGAATGGATTAGTAAATATTTGCCTTCAAAGGTAGCTTAGAACCTAGCATGCTTGATTTTTTTTAATTTCGTGCGCCCATCGAAGAAAAATCATCACTCGGAGTAGAAGCGTTGAAATCATGAGATTCTTTTTTTGTTGGAAAGATCATTTCACAAACTTTAATCTCTTTAAAAATCAGAACCTTATGATTTACGGATCAATACAAATTTGCCTTCTAAATTAGCTTGGAATCTGCCTGGCTTGATTTTTTTAATTTCGATCGCCTACCGAAGAAAAATCATAATCGAAGCTGGAACGTCAAAATCATGAGATTCTTTTTTGTTGAAAAGATCACTTCACTAACTTTAATCTCTTCAAAAATCAGAGCAGTGTGGTTTATGAATTAGTACAAATTTGCCTTCGAAGTCAGCTTAGAATCTGCCAGGCTTGATTTTTTAAAATTTTGCGCACCTACCAAAGAAAAATCATAACTCAGAGCTGAAGCGTCAAAATCATGAAATTCTTTTTTTTGTTAGAAAGATCATTTCACAAACTTTAATCCACATAAAAATTGCAGCCATAGGCCTAGAGTGTTTTTTTTTAAGTCAGCCATACTCTTCAGCTTTGCATACTATCCTAAAAGAATCTAACTTATGCTTAGAGTTTTTTGACTCGTCCCTCACTTAAAATATTAGTACGATGATCATGTAATGACGTGTACCTTTCCTCTTTTTACTCATGTGACTGGATCTAGAATAATAAATATTCTAGGTTCCCTACGTACCTCAATGAAGAGGATTAAGTCATAGCATCGTTTAGAAGATGAGTAAATTTTTTATTTTTTTGTCCTAATTTTTGCCTAGGCCGCCTCTTTTGAGATTTTCAACCTAGCGGACACATTTTTACTTTTTTGGATATCGTACACAGATTATACTCTTGCGGACCAGGAGAATAATGTGACTTTAAGGATAGTACTTCTTTAAGAACTTTTCATTGATGGGACCAATCCGCAAGCCATCTGCATCTACAAGATTGTAAACTCCACTTGAATAAGCTTCTTGGATGACATACGGACTATTTCATTTTGAGGTGAACTTGCTTCCCGATTTATGAGATGTGATGACTAGTGTTCTTGCTAGAAGGACCTGATCACCAACTAAGAAGGACCTGGGCATACCTTTTTATTGAAAGAACGAGAAAGACGAGCTTGATAACATTCAAGGCTTTGTTGCACTTCCAACCTCTTCTCATCGAGAACTTCTAACTCTGCAAGGCGTAGACAAGCATTTTCCTCTTCACTAAGTCCTTCTTGGATGGCAAGCTGCAATGATGGTATTTGGCATTCAAGCGGAAAGACTACTTCAGTTCCAAAAATAAGAGAGTATAGAGTTGGTTGAGTTGGCGTGCGATGAGTCATCCGATATGCCCAAAGGGCTTCTTCCATTCTATCATGCCAATCTCTCTTAGATTTAGAGAAGACTTTCTTTAATAAGTTGCATAAAATCTTGTTAAATGTTTTGGCCAGTCCATTTGCAGCAGCATACTACATTGAAGAATTACATTGCTTAAAGTCAAAAAGATCACAGATCTTATCCATCAATTTATTGGTGAAAGGCTTTCCATTATCTGTTATTATATAACTAGGAATGCTAAAATGATAGATAATGTTCACCGTGATGAAATTTGCAACATTTTCCCTTTGTACTTCTCTGAGGGCTACAGCCTCAGCCCGTTTTGAAAAGTAATTCGTCGCCGCTAGGATGTACAAGTGGCCTCCAGAAGATTTTGGTAGTGGTCCAACCACATGTAATCCCCAAGCATCAAATGGACAAGATGTAACTATTGGATATAGTACTTCAAGAGGCTGGTGCATAAAATTCACATGAAGTTGACATGCCTGACATCTTCGAGCATAATACAAACAATCTTTCACTATTGTTGGCCAATAATAACCCCTTCTTTTTATGTGAAAGTGTAATTTTGGCCCAGATTGATGTTACCTACACACTCCAGAATGTGCTTCTTGCATGGTCTGCGTTGCCTCTTCGTCTCCCAAATAATGTAAAAGTACTCCTTTGAATGATCTTCGATACAAAATATTTTTGTAGTAAAGAAATCGAGGAGCACGACGATGGATTTCGACCTTTCTTTTTGGATCTTCTAGAAGTATATTATAGCACAAGTAACCAATGATAGCTTGTCTCCAATCGACTTTCTCAACTCAGAAATGGCTACAAGATGTTCGAGATTGCTCTATTCACCCTCATTCTCATCCCCCTCCGGTGGTACTATCCATTTTTGACCAATAATGATTTGTGCTTGGTTGGGAAAAGTCAATGTTGAAGCCAAAGTAGCTAAGGCATCAGCTTTCCTATTTTCTTTTCTTGGAATATGTTGAAGAGTCACATCTCCGAGCCATCCAATCAAATTTTATGCATAATTATGTAGGAGCACAACTTTGACTTCTTGACTAGACAGTTACCCAATAATTGATTAATCACCAATTCAGAGTCCCCAAAATCATGTAATTGCAATTGGCTCATATCAACCGTTATTTCAAGCCCAAGTATCTATGCTTGATGTTCTGCAACATTATTGGAGCAACATTGCATCAAAGTGAAGGAATACAACAAGATCTTTTCTTGTGGAGTGACGAATATCACCCCAACACCAGCTCCTTCGTGATGTGAGCTGCCGTCAAACTACATCTTCAAGGGTGGTTGAATATCAACTACCATTGTATCTTCATCTGGTAATTCATCACTTAGCTCCCAATTATCAGGTATTGGATTGTCTGCTAAGAAGTCCGCTAATGCTAGCTTTTTTAAGCCTTTTGAGGAACGTATACAATCTCAAACTGTTGAAATTGGAGATACCATCTTGTCGGTCAATCATTGAGGATAGGTCTTGACATCACAAATTTAATGGGATTTGCTTTATAAATAAGATGGATGATGCGAGCCTGAAAGTAGTGTTTCATCTTCTGAATTGAGAAGACCAGGGCCAAATATAACTTTTTGATCGCGAGTACTTCAACTCATTTAGTGTCATCATCCTGCTCAAATAGTAAAAAACATTTTCCTTCCCTTCATCATTCTCTTGGGCTAAAAGTTCCCCCGCTGATCTTTCTTGAGCTGATATGTATAGCATCAATGGCTTTCCAGGAACAGGAGCTGATACAATTGGCGGTCTTATCAAGTAAGACTTGATGCTCTTGAAGGTAGTACTGCAACCTTGGTCCCACTCAAAATAGGTTCCCTTTTTCATGAGGCGACCGAATGGTCAGCACTTTCCTGCCAGATTTGATATGAATCTCCTGAGATAGGCTAGCTTCCCTTGAAAGCTCTTCAGTTCATAGATGTTTCTTGGCTCGACCATCTTCAGAATCACATCTATTTTGACTTGATCAATTTCTATACCCTAATGTCACACGATGAAGCCAAGGAATTTCCCAGAGGTAACTCCAAATGAACATTTCAAAGGGTTCGTCTTGAGTTGATACCTTCGTAGTAGATCAAATACCATTCTCAACTCATACAAATGATCGTCCTTTTTTCTTATCTTCACCACCAAATCATCTATGTAACATTCAACATTTTTGTGAAAAATATTAGCGAAGATGTTTTGCATAGCTCTTTGGAATGTTGCTCCAGCATTCTTCAAGCCAAACGACATCACTTTGTAGCAGTAAGTGCCCTTAGGTGTGCAAAATACCATAAGCTCCTCATCCTTTGGTGACATACGAATCTGATTAAAGTCGAATGAACCATCCATAAAAGACATTGCCTCGTCCCAGTAGTGGCATCAATCATAAGCTCTGGATAAGGAGTGGAAATTCATCTTTGGGACAAACATTATTTTGATCTCCAAAGTTGACACAAACTCATATTTTCCCATTTTTCTTCCTTACGGGGTCAATATTTGAGATCCATATAGGATACTTAACTTCACGAATGAAGCCAGATTCAATAAGCTTGTTAACCTCAGCTTCAATTACGCGAACCAGTTAAGGCCTAAAGCATCGTTGAGCATGCTTGATAGGACGTGCACCCTTTTGACAGCAAGATGATGAACCACTACCTTTGGGTGTAATCTAGGTATTTCTTTGTAAATCCAGGCGAATATGTCTTTGTATTATTTGTGTAAGTCAATGTAGGCCTTCTCTTTATCACCATCAAGTAAAGCATTCACAAAGGTAGGTCTTGGATCTTCATCAGTGTCGAGGTTGACTTCTTTGAGCGCATCAACCATTGCCTTCACTCCTTCTTTGAGTTTGGCCGGGGCATCCTTAGCATCTTCATTTTCTTGAGGTCCACTATCATTAAAAGATATATGAAAACACCATGAGGCATCCTCCAAGTCTTCATCAACTTCACTTGGAGTCACATTACACCTTTCATCTTGCGTAGTAATATAATATGAAGAGCCAACACTTTCTTCATCTTCATCACGTTGCTTGGCATGGACCAAACATGTGATTTTGCAATCAGTACTTCTCCACATGAAACCACGAGGTTTATTTTCCGCCTCATTCTAGAAGGGATCAGACTTTGAAAATCCTTAGGAATATTTTGAGATTTAGGCAAAGTAGAAGCTTTAACACCCCTAGAGTTTCTCCAAAGCTTATTTTTCTTCTTTAATGGCCCTAACCTCCTAAATACGAAAATTCTTATTGTTAAGCTTCCAAGTCTATCAAAGACAGAAGGCCTTTTGTCAGAAGGAACAAGTTCATTATCTGCAGTAATATAGTTATTGCTAGCCCTTCTAATGGAAATGTGGACTGGTGGAGGTCTTTCGTATCCTAAACCTTCACGTTGTTGCTATAGAGGGCTCTGACAGAAGCTTCCCTAATATTGAAGGTTCATTAAGATCGTATCCAGCTTTTGCCAACAATCGATAAGCATTAGGATTGAAACCTCCATCTGTATGCTTCATTGGGAGTGCTTCATTTTGCAATGGGAGCCATAAATTTTCCAAATAGTTTTGTGGATGACTTCATCATATCAATTTGTTTAACAGGAAGGGTCAATCCATGTAATGCATCCCAGTGTGGCTTGAAAGAGTATCTTTCACTTTCCTTGGCCTTTAGAGTGCAACAGAGAATGAGTATCATTATTTTATTTGAAGAAGCACCATTTATGTTAGGTACCTTGTCTAAATTACTGAGCTTCGAGTCTCCCTTATTTGCAACATTGATCTTTCCACAGGTACCTCAACCTTCTTATTTGGGTGTTCAACTGCTTTGGTTGCAATGCCATCAGCTTTTGGGACATATCTCTTAAGGTAAAACTTTGCATCAGTAAAGTGTGCTTTGTCTTCACTGAAGGGATTATCATTTGCAATAATCCTTTTTATAACTCCATCCTCATAATACTTTAGACATTGGTGGTAGGTAGATGGAATCACTTTGTTCTCATGTACCTAAGGTATTCGGAGCAAGATGTTATATGAAGTCTTTGCATCAATCACATGTAGCCATACACTTGATTGTAACTCTCCGACAGTGAGGTCCACTTTGACAAACTTATGGCCCTTTGTCCCCTTTGGTTACTAGGATTCTATTTATTCTTTGCTCATGCACAAAACTAACCACAAATAAAAGGTGATTATGAGGTATCACCAAGTAAAAGATCATCATCAGAGAATGTAATTTTGGCCATGCATATGTCCTCGACCTCAAGAGTTGACTTTGGAAGGCCTTTGGGTGATGGATATAACAAAGTTGCATTTTTTTCTTCCTTCTCGTCAATATTACATCATAGAGCATTTGCGCCATCACATGTGGAGTTGGTGTATAACCATCTTGGTAGATAATCTCCAAATGTAATCGGTTGATGCAACTCTTAGTATTGATGAACCTTCATTTCCTCCTCCTTCGAGCGCACAATCAACCTTTTAATTCGGGTCCTTCTCACCATCTTTCCCCTAACATATTTCTTAGTCGACTCCTTATGTGAACTTACTTTTCGACACCTATGATGAGTCATGGGATTTCATCCATAATCATCAAGATGATCTTCCTAGTCTCTATCCTCTTTTGCTGATTCTCCCCTCACAGAAGCCACATCACTTAGTATAAAAAGAGGCAACAACTCATCGAAATGAATGGGATCAAAGTCTCCAAACTTAATCATTCTTGTCAGTTTCATCTTTGGGACATCATTCCTTTCTACAAAGTTGCAGGTCGTGACTTGATTTGAACTTGATTTCTCATCTTCAAATTCAATCTTTCCTTCGAGAACTAAGTCCATGATTTTATCCTTGAAGACGAAGCATTTCTCAATAGGATGGCCAACTAATCGATGGTACTTGCAGTAGTTTAGATCATCACTCCTCCTTGCTTCATTCAATTGTTTCATCTCTGGTAACTCAAAGAGTTTCATCTCAAGGAGTCTATCAAAGATTACAGCAATGTCTGAGTCAAGAAATTAGATAACTCTTCTGTTGCATTTCCTTTGAGGTCAGTTTTTTATTTGTCTTGTATTCCAAAGAGGTCCTTTTTATGCTTTGCTTATTGCTTACCTTTGTGGTAAACTTCACAGGAGAAGTGTTGACGCTCATGGACTCTTTATTTTCAGCCTTAGGCAAGCATCTTCCCACTTTCTTGAACTCTTACTTTTCTTTGCCATTATGGAGTTCTTGGATGGGAAGAATTTCGGTTCCAACTGATACCATGCTTAGTTCCATATCATGACTGCAGTAGCAAATTCTTCAAAAGTCTTAGGCTTTATTCATTGCAAAATATAATGAAGACCACAATGGATTTCTTATATGTACATCGCTATATCCGAAGCTTCGCTGAGTCTATCTTTACAGTTTAGACTTACGTGCCTCCATCGATTGATGAACTCAAAAACTGGTTATTCATTTCATTGACGTGTGTTCGTAAGTTCCACCATACTTATGGTGCATCTCGTGCTATAGAAGCGATTGAGAAATTCTTGTTCCATTTGTTCCCAACTTTCAATAGAACCAGGCTCAAGGTCTATGTACCAATCGAAAGCATTTCCCTTAAGGGAACGAACAAATTGTTTAATGAGGTAATCCCCGTATGTCTCAGCATTATTGCATGTTTCAACAAAGTGAGCAACATGCTATTTCGGACTTCCTTTACCATCAAACTGCTGAAATTTTGGGGGTTGATAACCAGTAGGCATCTTTAAGTTATCAATCCTTGCAAAGTATGATTTTGCATACGTGAGAGAAGATTTTACGGCAACCTCGTACTTGTCCTTAATGGTCCCCATGATAAACTCCTTGATTTGGTCAATCGGGATCATTCTTTCAAAGGAAATGTGGATCTCCTAAGCATGATCCACTTGCTTCGCGGGATAATCCATTGTCTCTTGTATTTGCGGACATGACTGGATTCTTCATCCATCATGCCTTTTACCCTTTCTGTTAACTTAACAATTCGAGCATCTTGATTTTGAACATATTTGATCAAGCCTTCAATAGCTCTTGTCAATCTTGCAAGTTGTTCCTCAACGGACGAAGCATAAGTCACCATCGCATTCATCACCATTATAGATGATGGGGAATAACATATGTTTTTCCAAACATGAGATACAAACATATTATACAGAGTAGATCAATGTCCAAAACATCACCATTAGCAAAAGCAAAGGACTTTTTGGAGGTAGATAAGCTCAATTGAGCAAGAGCCCTCTCAACCATTTCGACAATATCATTGCCTTCTTTTGAGGCTTTTGTGAGAGATGAACCAAAGACATAAGCAAATTCGACTTTTGTGGTCACCTTTGAGGCTTGTTGTCCTGGCATTTTGGCTTGGTTTCTCATGACGGGTCCTATGCTTCCCACAAAAACATCAAGTGGATCCAATGGCTTTTGCGATGCGGATCTTGAGTTGACCTTTTCAGGAGACATCTCAAAGTTCTTGGATCTTGATTTTTTCTTTGAAGAGAAGAGATAAGAGGTAAGGTTTGTCCCACTGGGCGTGCAAATTTGTAAGTGACTAAGTTTCGTTCCTGAAAAAATAGCAATCAAGAAAGGAAAATAGCGACAAACAATATTTATATTTCAATAATTTATGCGAAGGTTACAATCTTAATTAAATCTAAAAATATGTAATCCATTGATTCTTCTCTTCATGATTTTCAACTCAAGATTTTATCTTGTTCTTGAATTGATGAAACACTTGTGGCTCAGCACTTAGAGATGAAGACTTCTCTATATTCAGAAAACTTGCAGATCAGCACTGAAGAGCAAGGATTCTCTATGTATTTCTGTGTGTCTTTTGGTCTTATGAAGACTCCTTATATATGTGTGAGCTAGGGTTTTAGAGGTACTTTGGTCCAAGTATTTTTAAAGGATTTGGACCTTGGACTTGAAAAATATGAGTTGGGCTCATCTCGTCGACTTAATGGACTGACCTAAATGTAATTTGGGCTTTATTTAAGTCATATCCTTTTAATTTGAATTTTGATTCAACCTCATTAACTAATAATTTGACTTGGTCAATGCATCATGAATTTAAGATTTAATTCGTATTTAATATGAATTTCATCAACAAAACTTCACTGTCTACCGCATTGATTAAGTGGATGTAAATATTAAGCGCAAACTTTATAGCCAAGCCAGTTGCCTCAATTCACAAGCTGTCGCTGCTTTATCATATTTAGATATTTTCATCCTCTTTTTTTTTTAAAAAAAAAAACATAAATAAATCTATCTTGTGTTAATTGTGGTTCCGTTAACGCTTACTCTGTACGTATATATTTGATATCCAAAAATAAAATAACTATAGAAAAGAGCAATAAAATTATATAATATACATTGTCTCGCGCCGAAATTGGTGAATCGATATGCCTATTCGGTAACTACTCTTTTTATACTACCAATTGTTAGTGAAGAAAAAAAAAGATGATCACTAAAATAAAAGGTGAGATCACAAATAATACATGCCTACATGCAAAAAGAAAAGATACAAAATATATATTCTGACCTTTTAAGACTTTATTATTTACTTTAGATATTAGTGTAGGAGGACCCTAGTCTCTCCATTGTAATAGAAAACCTACAGCTGGCCTAGGAAGATGAGACAATATGTTAACGTCATCATAAAGTTCACTCCACTTCAGCCAATAAATGATTATTATCTGGTTGTGCTAGTAAATACATATGCTTGTCCACATCTCTAATTTAGCTGCATATATCCCAAATTGATATATATTTGCTTTATAGATACAACTATATATTTTCAAAGGCTGTTCCTATCACTCATTTTCAACTAAGCAAGTGTTCCACAAGGCTCCCCTCCTTCCAGTAACCTATGACAGAATTGGGACAATATATGCATTTGCATATACATACGACATTATTGTTAATAGTGACAATAAACTGGTCTATTCCATATTGTAATTAACAATTGGTGGTATGTGTCAAAGATTTTTTAAGTATGTGAAGAGCAGATGTGTGGATGTCTTAATTAGGAGGTGTGAGAGACAGGATATAATGGGTTCGAGGAAAGGCACAAGTAGGTTGAGGATGTATTAGAAAGAGATGATTAGGCAAGATATGACGCATCTGCAGCTTAGTAAGAACATGACCTTAGATAGGATGGTGTGATGATCGCTATAAGAGTAAAAAGTTAGTAGATAGTTGAAAGGTGTCTTATTCCTAGCATATTCCAGTCTTTGGATAAGTGGAGCTACGAGTCAGACATAATATTTCGAGTTTTTGATTATAATTTGTGATTTATTGTGTTTAGATGACTGCACCTTATTTTTGATGTTATGATTTCTAACGCTGCACAACTTTTTTATTAGCTATTATGTTTTTCTTTTGGTTACTTCTTTGATTTGCTTGAATTGAGAGTCTTTCGAAAATATTCTCTCTATCTCTAAAAAGTAACGGTAAGGTCTACATATACTTTATCTTTCTTTAGATCCCCACTTATGCGATTTTATTTAATTTGTTATTTTTGTTGTTGCTACTATTGTTATTGTGTTATATGTCAATATTATATTGTTCGTTGTTGGATAATAGAAAGAGAAAAATTAATGATTCTTATTTTTTGAGTTAGACTTATAAACAAAAAACTTTACGAATATAGTTGTTATTTTAATAAATAAATAAATATGTAATTAATTATTCATTTTTCTCTTTATCCGTACTCAATTAATGTGGCTAAAGATAACATCATGAAAAAGATATTATCAAAATAATGATAAAAATAAAAATAATTAAATCAAACACTCTTTAATAAGCATGTTTGAAAAAAACAATTTATTTTCTTTTTTTACAATAATTTAATTTTAATGACATGTTTAACAGTACAAGATTAAAAAATATTTTGATATATTTGACATAACTTTAATTTAAGATCACAAATTTAATTTTTTTCTGTACCAAATCAAATTAGACTATCTATTTATATTTATCTATCTATCTATATTATTAAAAGCGTGAATGCCCTTAAAAATGTTGTTTGAATTTTTTGCCCTTCATTAAAGGACTTCTCTTTATACAAAAACGACTTTTCACTATTTTTCTTCAATTGTTATATGATTATTTTAATTATATTAAATATTGGCTATTATAAACATATAATAATTAAATATAGTATTGACTATTATTTTAATCATACATGACATGTTATGTATAGACTTTGAGTTACAATAGGAGGTAAGAGGCCTATTTGCCCAAATGACTATATATATATATATATTATATAGATGGCTACAGGTTGACAAATATGATGCCGATTAGCTACCGAAAAGGACCAACATTACTAGAATTTGATTGGGTGTACATATATATCTA
>JAOTQR010008189.1:0-18390 GCA_025774065.1 Solanum ossicruentum
TAGATATAAGTTGGTTCTCCCGAGCCTTATCGGCAACGGGTGCCAGTCCGCCCTAACCAGGCTTTGGGGCGTGACATTTGAGCCTGAAGCTTTTTCTTTGAACAACCATCTCTCAGTCATTACCCTTCTAAGTGCTTACATGCACTATCCCATTTGGCCCATCTTTCTTGAGTGTAAAAAAAAATGCAAATCATGAAAAGAAGATGCAAGCTTGAAATTGTCAAAGGTGAAAGACGTAAAATCTCAAAATTAGAATTCAAAAATGACTTCTAGAGATAGAAAGGATTACAAAGAAAAAAAAGCAAAAAAAAAATAAAAAATCAATCAAACAAAAAAAAAATGAAAAAATGAAAGAAAAAAAAGCGAGAGAAAATATGGCAAGGCAAAATAACCTATACAAAGTCAAAGAAAGCACAAATTTGTTTGACGCTCAAGAAGGAATCAAGTCACTACTATTCCAAATAAATATCTTACCCAGCCCCTAAGCCTGTGTTACAAGCCAATAACAAGTCCTACGTGATCTCTTTTCAAACATTCTCTCATTAGATGAGATTTACATAAAGTCTAAGCATATGGTATCACGATTGCATGCATTGAATATCCTTCTGAGTATGAGAGTATTTTGTACAATGTCCTTAAATCAAACTTTCTATTTATGCGATGGGACTTTCTTTCTTGTGAGGGCACTTGACGCAAGAATATTGGTATTATTCAAATCTTTATTTGAAGTAAGATGAACGAATCTTGTTGATATTTAAGTATGTTTGAGGTACCACTTGAATCTGTAGAAATTACTTCAAATCCAATTTTAAAAAAAAAAAAAAAAAGAGGGAAGAAGGAATGTAATAAGTTTAATGCATTTCTAACTGTTGGTATAAATTGTGGTCAAGATTTGACTGTTCCTTCACAGTCTACGTTTTGAAAAAAAAAGAGTAAGCATCATGTTCATTTTCATATCTTCAAAGAAATTTTAGATTTCTCTTTTTCATTTCCCTTATGTTAAGTCTGGTATCTGATACTGAACTTAATGTTGGAATTTATGTTCATTGGTTTAAGCTATGCTTTTGTTTTTAAAATAAAAATCAAGATTGCTTAAGTTTGTCCATGTTTTCCTCTTCCTCGAATTTTGTCTCACTTTAGACGCGAGTGTTGCTATACTTATGTAAACAGAAAAGCATGACTTCGATTCCTAATTTATTCTCTCCTCTCGAATTAGTTGTTATTGAGTTAATGCCATTATGTTGCTTTAATTTTGTGACATATTATATTTCATGTTCGCTTTAATATGTATTTGGGTGCTTATACTTCGAGCTTTGTCCTCTCTCCTTTCTTGGAATGGTGAAATGCATTGAATCATTCTTAAAAAAAAAAAAGAGTAAGCATCATGTTTATTTTCATATCTTCCAAAGATATTTCAGATTTTCTTTTACATTTTTGATATTTCATAATTGTGTGCATTGAATTATTCTTGAAAAAAAAGGAGGAAAATTCTAAAAATAAATAAATAAATAAATAAAAATATATAATTAATTAAAACAAAAAAGAGAAAGAGAGCATTGTTTGGGTTAGGTCATGCACCTATTGGAATTTTTATCCTCCCTTTACAAGAAAGTTGGGATCGAATCTCGGAAAAAGGCAAAATACATAAAAGAATGTCATTTCCAGCAAGTCAAGATTAGAGATTATGCTAGCAGATGCAATTGGGACAGAATTTTTGAGAGGAATGTCTCAAAAATTCTACAATAATATGAGAATCCTCCATCAACACTATGAGATTTGCCAAAATCTAACTGGGATAGAATTTTTGAGGAAGACCTCAAAAATTCTATCAAGTACTGTCAGAAACTCGATGGTCTGCTTCAAATGGTTTCAACCATCGCCAGAAGTTCAAAATTAACTCAAAGATCTACGGCATCACTAAAAGTAAGTGATGTCACCCTACAAAGGAAGGTACGCCATTTTTTTCTTCTTTTTCTTTCTTTTGTAGGGTTACTACAATTCCAGTTAGGGTATCGATGTGTAATGCTTTACATTTTCGTAAGTCAAATTTGTCGACAAGTGAGTCTTCATGCTTGCATTATTCACTCCTATGTTGACAATTGAGTTTATTGGAGGGTTGAATATTGTTTTCATGGTAATCTTGTCGAAAGTTGGTTGCTCCTCTATGGAGCAGTCTAGGAACTAACTATGGATCACTTTCAATTAGGGGGTTGAACTTGGGAAGTCTGAGTACCAGATTGTCTATGTGGTTTCTTTTGCTACTAACAATTGTAGTAGTTTGATTTAATGGAGTTAGGAAGTCTGAGTACCTCCTCGTAGGGTACTTTGTAATTAAGAGGGTGTATTCTTACATGATAATTATGGGGTAAGTAGCTTTGTTCTATGGCTGTGACTTGTCCTTCATGATAATTAAAAGTTTCAGGGTTGTCTCACTGTCAGTGCTTACTCTAAGGTAAATACACTGACATTAGTCCTTTGTTCCCTTATTTTGTTAATAGCCTATTCTGAACTGTATAATCTCAGATAGTACAATCACTTTGGCCTGAAATCTTGCTTGTTTTTAATTGTTGTCTGTGTTGGAGAAATCTCAGTAAGCTAGGATTTTGAGGTACTTAACTGTTTGCTTACTATTAAGGATCAAGGCTGAGAGATGTTGTACTTTTGCAAAGTCAGTGGGAAATGATAAGTGTTTTCATGTGACAACTAAATAGAAGCTGTCGGGTCCTATTTCTGTGTTAGCACTAGTGCAACTTGAAATTGGTTGATAACTGTCTGAACTTGTGGTAATATATTTGATGGTTAAATTCGCTCTCACCTAATTCACATCAAAATGAGGACTGTTTTGAGAATGAGTACCTGCTAAAGTTGTGTTTAATTAGGTCTGTTTTAAGGTAGCTGAATAGTGTGTAACCTGAGGGGGAAGTCTGAGTACCCTTCTATCACTGTCTTTGACTTCATGTGGGGTAGTAGGTATGGTTTGGGACGTACATGTACCTCATGATCAGTTGAATTAGGTAAGTGCTTTCTTGAGAATGTGCAAAACATACCCCAAGATCTTCCAGTCTGTATTCCATTTATAGTGATAACATAAGCTTATTTTTATGATTACAATGAGGAAATAGAGGTTGAGTACTGTTTCTCTGTTTGCAGTAGTGCAAAGTGAAGTTGCTTGATGATTTTGCGATATGTTGGTGATGTGTTTACTAAGTACCTGCTACACCTTAGGAAAAAGGACTTCTTTGCTCTATATTTTCCTATACTATAGACACATGGTAGCTTCATGTTTGGTTGATATTGATGGGCTAAAATCTTGGAATTGAGATGTCTGAGTACCTTCTCCTGGGCTATTTTGACAGTAAGTGTGCGGTTGGCTGTTCTTTGCTAATAAGTAATATCCTGTTTTGGGATGTGAGTCATCTAGAACTTTACTTGAGATTGCCATGCTCGCTTATATATGCCTGATTTACTCATACAAGCAAACATGAAACTGGAAAATTAACATTATTGTTACTGTTAGTTTTGCTTCCTGAGTCTAACATATTGTGTTAAGTTACTTTAAATTGGCCAAAAGTTCAAAATTGATTACAGAATTTTCAACATCGTGGAAAGGAAACAGTGTCATCCTACAAATGAAGGGGTATTGTGTTACCACAGGTACTAATATTTGTTTTTATTTCATTTATGGATTTTTATTGTCATGGCAGTCATTTTGCATTGCACCATCGAAGGTAATAGCTTCATCTGAACTCATTCATATTGCATTACCGATGGCTGTAATATTCATTCATATCTCATCCACCCATTTTCATGATCATTTATTTCACATCATTGTCTACTCGCGCCCAGAGCGCCCGTTTATTTTCCAGTCGCGCTCAGAGCTCCATTTCAATTATCAATCGCGCCCAGAGCGCCATTTCAATTTTCAATCGAGCCCAGAGCGCCATTTCAATTTCTAATCGCGCCCAGAGCGCCATTTCAATTTTCAATTGCATCCAGAGTGTCATTTCAATTTCTAGTCGTGCCCAGAGCGCCATTTCAATTTTCAATCGCACCCATAGCGCCATTTCAATTTTTAATCGCGCCTAGAGCGCCATTTCAATTTCCAGCGCGACCAGATCACCATTTCAATTTTCAATCGCGCCCAGAGCGTCATTTCAATTTCAAGTCGTGCCCAGAGCGCCATTGCCATTTCAATTTTCAATCACGCCCAAAGCGCCGTTTCAATTTTCAGTCGCCCCCAGAACGCCATTTTAATTTCTAGTTGCAATCAGAGCGCCATTTCAATTTTCAATCGAGCCCAGAGCGTCATTTCAATTTCCAGTCGTATTCAGAGTGTTATTTCAACTTCCAGTCGTGCCCAGAGCACCCTTTCAATTTCCAGTTGCTTTCAAAACCAGTTATTTTCCAGTCGCTTTCAGAACCAGTTTATTCTCCAGTTGCTTTGAGAACCTATTTATTTTTCAGCTACTGCCAGAATCAGTTATTTTCCAATTGAATATTTTATTTCCTGTTGCCAACATGGCTGTTGCATATTTTATTTTCTGTTGCCAAGAGGGTCGTTGCATATTTTATTTCCTGTTGCCAAGAGGGCCATTGCATATTTCATTGCCAAGAGGGCCATTGCATATTTCATTGCCAAGAGGGTCATTTCATGTTTCATTGCCAAGAGGGCCATTGCATATTTCATTGCCAAGAGGGTCACTTCATATTTCATTGCCAAAAGGGCCATTGCATATTTTCATTGCCAAAAGGGCCATTGCATATTTTATTTCCTGTTGCCAAGAGGGCCATTGCATATTTATTTCCTGTTGCCAAGAGAGCCATTGCATATTTTATTTCCTGTTGCCAAGAGGGCTGTTGCATATTTGATTTCCTGCTGCCAAGAGGGCCATTGCATATTTCATTGCCAAGAGGGTCATTTCTTTTATCGCCAAGAGGGTCTTTACATATTTCATTGCCGAGAGGGTCATTTCATATTTCATCACTGAGAGGGCCATTGTATATTTCATTACCAACGCAATTCATTGCCAAGAGGGACACTGCATATTCATTACCTAAAAGGCCATTGCATATGTGGATCATTTTACATTTGTCTTATCGAGAGACAAACATTCACATTACATTCATCGATGGATCATTCTTCATTCGTCCTGCAAATGGACATGCATACTTGTCCTGTCTATAGGTTTTATTTGTCTTTAACCTTGTCTCATAGATCAAATGAGACATTCCTATTATTGATTTATATGTTCGGCCAAAATTGGGTTTGTCAAAGTTTCTTTGTCCACGATCTCTTTCATCGATCATATCCAAAGAAAGGGACAGCTGTTGACACCCAATTTGTCCGGCCTATAGCCCATTTTAGAGTGTCATTTAATTAAAATAGGTATTTCATTTATATTAATCCAATTCAAATATTTATGTATTTCTAACATTTCTTAATATGATTTTGTTTTTTGATGATATATAAATTTTCTTTCACATGTTAATTGATCAGATTTAATTCCTCATCTATTTTAAAATTCAAAATCGAATATTTTTCGACCCCACCAATTCCCCTCTTCAAGAAAAACACACTTGCTTTTCCACGCATGCATGTCCCTCTTCTTTTTCCTTTCCCAAAAAAAACACACTCCCTAAAATCAGCCCATGATTCTTTATTCTCAAAAGACTGTCGCACCCTCTCTGTGCTTCAGATTACGTCTCCACCACCGCCGCACCAGACGCGACCCTATCCTTCCCCTCTCCTTCGATTCCCTCTCACTCCAACCAACAGTAGCGGGAAACACAGGCCCAAAATCAGTTGCACCAGCATCCTCAAACCCGTCTCCTCATCAGGTATGTTATACCACTCCTTCCTCACAAATCGCTGTACGTAGGATTGAGATCTCGTTTTTCTGATTTTGGAAACCAGTTATTGATCCCTGTATCATTGTGGAAGCTGAAAAATCTATTTTTAAAGAGATTCCTTATAATTGTATTTTATCTTGGACTGCTTGGATTTCTGGGTATGCAAAAGCAAGATTGATTTTTGAAGAATGTGTAGTGAAGGATTGAGGACTTTAGGGTTCTAACCAGATGAGGCTATTCTTGTTGGTGCTCGTTTTGTTTATGCTCATTCGGGTTCTCTTGATATTGGGATTTGGATTCATAAGTATATTGAGAAGATGAAAATGTCCATTAGTGTTAAATGAGGGACTACTTTTATTGATATGTATGCAAAAATGTGGTTGTTTGGATATAGCAGAGAAGGTGCTCGATTAAATGCTGAAGAGAGATGTTTTTTGTAATGTTATGATATCTGGATTTGCTGTGATGAGAAATGGCTTTATCGTGATGGTTTAAGGCTAGATATTACTTTTACTCTTTGTTGTGATGGTTCTTTGGAGTTGTAGAATTAAGCTTTAAATTGCAGAGGCCTGGTTGATGTTAATTTCCTGCTTCTTTACTTAACATTTTGTCTGAAACTTTCTGGTTAATAATGCTTTGAAATGGTTCATTTTTTCATGGTTTCATGCTCTAGCAGTCATATATTCAATATTAGTTTCAATTTTTGATGAAAATCTATTGGTATGATACTCGAGTTGTTTTTCTTTCGATTAGTTTGGTCCATTCTAAATATGAGTCTTTTGGTCACAAATAATGATATATATATGTCCTCATTACATCAAGAACTGTGGAAAATTGCAGAAAAAGCATGCCCGTCTTCGTTGTTTGTATTCTTTTTGATAAGAATTGACTGCTATTGAGTCAACACCACTGTGTTGCTATATTTCCTTAGCCAAGTTTTGTTAAGTAGTTGAAATAGTTCTTTTGTTCATTTTGTTTAAAGTGTCGTTAGATCTCACTAAATGGTTCATAATGCCCTTTCCTTAGTCATTCTGTCCCATTTCCATATCATCTTAAGTTTTGTAAGTGAGGATGCTTCATGTTAGTTCCTTTTTATTAAAATAGCCATTGTATTTGTTAGTTTATTCAAAAAAATGAAATGACCTTGTAGTGCATTGCAATGATCATTCCTTGCCTTGTTGAATTTTTGTCATTTCTTATGTTGTTTTCTTTTGTGTCATTAGTTTTCTAATTCCTTCGCTACTTAGTTACTTGAGCAGCAGATGTGTAACCTGCTCAATTGGATCTGCAGAAGTTTTGTTTTTCATTTATTCATCTACCTATTTGGGTAATGAATTTGAACATTTTGTGGTGTTGATAAGGATACTAGCTCGTAAGCTTCTTGTTGCAGAATGTACTACAACTATCTTTTCCGTATTTGTGCCGTATGTTATGTTAAGTTAGCTTTTAGTTCAAATTAGATAATGTTGCACTTTGAGTTTCTTAACACTTGCAGTTTCCAATATAATGAAATGATTCCGATATGGGATTAGAAATAAAAATATTTTTTGTTGTTGTCTTTAGTTTAGTACTATATTTATTAATTTGTTGTTTGGTTATTGTTGGACTGTTTGTTTATTATTATACTTCGCGTTTTTATTATTGTTGTGATATTCTTTTATTGTTATTATTATCTTTTTTCATCAAAACATTGTTCTTCATTGCTGGGTTATTTTATTCTTATTGCAACTCTATTTGTTTTGCGTTGTTAGTGTTGAGGTTGAGTACTTATTTTTGATATTCAATAGTTAGCTTTTTCGGTAACTTCCTGTAGTATTATTTCTACTAAAATTTACTCCATTTTGTTAGTTTTTGTTCACTCTTTCATCCAGGATCAGCATTTATCATTGGAACAATTTATTTGATATATCATATATTAAACTTGGCCAATGGCGAATCTATCTGTCGGATTTCGAGGCTTCCCCATTCAAAAAGACGAAACAAGCTCAATTTATGTTTATAATTTTTATATGTTAAAATTCATTTTTTTATTCAAGTTCATTATATGTTAAACTTGGCCGAGGAAAAATCTATTCGTCGGATTTCGAGGCCACCCCATTCAAAAAGACGAAAAAAATAAATAATTGATTCGTAAATAATTGAAAGTTGATTGGATTTTTCTTGTCCTTGACATAGTAATGTATATGAAGAAGGCAATAATAAAGGAATTGCTACAATTTAGTTTGTGAATATGTAAATACCAATTTTGATTTAGTCCTAAAGATTTTTTCTTTTACATTATTGACGGGAAATTTTCATAAGTTTGTCTTCACTTTTACTTTTAAATGGAATTTAATTTGGTTAAATGTTGACTGATTTGCAAGGATAATTAACTGATTTGTTTACTGAAGCAGCCACCTTTCTTCTTTCATCCCTTTTTTATTTTAAAATATAGTTTAAATACAAATTATTGTTGAATTTGCTTAATGAGTTTTGTTTGAATTTTTGAATGGAGTTGTTTTGAGAGTGATTGGTTATGTTGGATTGGTGGTTGGTGCAATTAGTTGTGTGGTGTCTGTTTCAAAATTCAAACTTTTTGAGCTTTGATATTTACCCGTTTGCTGGTGTTGCTTAAATTGTATGTTGCTATGACTGGTTTTGTTTGGATTTTTGAATGGATATTTAGATATAACTAAAAGGTTAAAGCTCATTGTTTTGTAAAATTATAGTTTAAGTTTGGTTAAAGCTAAAGCTCATTGTTTTGTAAACTTTAGGTTAAAGCCCATGATGTCAATTTTATTAATAAAAGTTTTATGTAGTCTTTGTAAATTTTGATTGCCCTTTTTGGAGTGCTAATCCTGTATTCCACTTGTTCTACACTTTCTGTCACTGTGTATGGTAAGGTTGTTCTTGACACTTAGTTTTATTAGTACTAGTTCTTCGTGCTGAACTAGCTGATTTAGCTACCACACTCTTTGGAGTTTTTGTTGTGTTCTCTCTCAGAATCTTATGTCTCAAACACCTTATTAGTGATGAACTATTGTTGACTATTGTTATCTCATTTAGTTAGACACATCGATAAAAATTACATGTGATTTTACAAAAAAAAAATATTTTATTATATTATTTGGATAAAATTAGTTTGTGACATCATATTATTTTATTATTGTTCCCATCACTGTATTATTTTATTATTCATTTCCATCACCTTGCTATTTTATTATTGTTCTCATCACTTTATTATTTTATTATTTGTTTCCATCACCTTACTATTTTATTATTGTACCCATCACTATATTATTTTATTGTTGTTCCCATCCCGACTTATTTTATTATTGTTCTCATCGTGACTTTGGTTTATCCTTTATTTATTTATTATTGTGTATCTTTTTTATGCCTGTTTATTTCACGATTATCATATTTCTATTATATTGTCTATCTTCTCCTCAATTTGTAAAAATGAATTCAGCCGGTACCCACAATTGTGGATTCTGAAGGGTGTTAATACCTTCCCTTTGGAATAACTTGAATCCCTTATTCAGAATTTTTGGTTCACGCACTATTTTTGTAAATAATTGATTGGTTTCCTAATTATCCTTAAAATTAGGTGGCGACTCCCAAAATCAAACTATTTTTCCTAAAATATCAATAATTTTTCCTATTATTCAAATATTTGTTATTTTATTATTTTATCGAGTTGTCGCGACGTTGCACCTTCGGGATGTCAACACTTAGCCACTCATGAATGTGAAATACATCATGAATGAATTGGAAAACATCAAAAACCAACTAAAGATTAAACTAACCAAAATACTGTGAAAAAGAGTTCTCCGTCGTCCCTACTGCAGTTCTTGCGTAAAACAGAATGTAAACATAAAGTTTATGATAGAAAAATAATCAAAATACTGTAATTCAACTTTTCCACATAAATTCCTCAGGTTCGCGATGTGGAACCCTTGAGTTTCTGGTTTTTTGCTTAATTTGTTGACTGGGCAGTTTTATACAACTTTTGCATAGGTCCGCGATACACTTTTCAGCTTCACGCCTTTTTCTGCATTTTTCAGCTTCCACAACCTTGTTCCAAGTCTTCCACATGGACTTTGGTCTTTTGGCTACTTCAACTGACTTTTATCTTCCGAATTACAGGTTGTGTTCTTCCCTCAATTCCAGGTTTGACTCCCAATTTCCCAATTAAAGAAAATTCCTGCAAAAATGCAACCAACAGGCACACTCGGCCCTATGTTAGCAAAATAAGAGAAAAATACACTAAAACACCTAGACTCTATGACTATACCCTCTGACTTGTCTCTATTTATGGGCATTATTGGCTAATTAGGTATATAAATACATCTGAGATCAGTTATTCATCGCGTGTTTTATGTCTTGATTTTAAAGAAGTGTTTGAGAGATCCCTCATTGGTTGTTCCTATCAAAAGTGTTGGGGTAACTGATAGTTTTTCCTATGAGTAGATTCTAATCCAAATTCTTGATTTTCATGTTTGCAAATGAAGGACCAAAGAGGTTTCATCAGTAAAAGTTTTGTAGAGAAACAAATTTGTTGAAAAAGCTACATGGGAAAACAAAGAAGATATGTAGGTCAAGTACCCGCATCTATTCATGCTTACTAGTGATGATGCTGAAGGTACAATTTTCATTCCAAATTCTTAGTTTGATGTACATTCTTGATGTTTGAGTATTTGAATATTCGAGTTTGTGACTATTAGAGTTCTTGGTTATATTCGTTCTTGGTGTGTCTTCTAGTAAAGTGAAAATAATTGAGACTTGAAATTATTTGAGTATTCTTTTGAAAGTTTGAAAGTTTTAAAAATTATATTTTACACCTCAATTATCTTAACCACTAAATAAAAAAAGATTTGACTTGAACCTTACAAACTTGTCACCAATTTTAATTTCAACTCTTTTTATCACCTTTCACTCAATTCTCGCCTGAAACTTCTAAGATTGGTCATAGACTTTATTATATGCTTTTACCTCATAATTGTTTTTAAAACAAAAAATTAACTGTCGTAAATTTTGATGGTGACAAAAGAGATTGGTAGAATAATAAGTAATAGTGTCACGACCCAAGCCTAGGGCCTAAATGTGACCGGTGACTGGAGAACTCGAAAGGACCCTAAATAAGCCTCTTAGCATATTATCACACATCCTTGGTTGCGGAAGCAAGTAAATAACATCAAGAGATAGTAATAGCGATAACCGGGGCTAAGGGACAACTTCCATATAATAATCAATAAGAGTCAAGAGAGATTGAAAGCTCATAGCATAGATACATAACATGTCCAACAACACCTCTACTTCATAGATAAGAGCGGGGGACAAAACAAGCAACCACTCTCACCCTCATAGTCAAAGTATACAATAAAGAAAGAGAGACTCTTTAATACATAGCATAAAAATATAGACGTTATCCTCAGAATGGAGGGCTCAAAACTAGTTTGAATAGATACTACTAGCCACATTGGGAAGGATGATGAACAAATGGAGCTTCGATTCCTACATGGTAACATCATGTAGGCATAGAGTATGTGTTAGTAAGTTTGAATGTACTAAGTATGTAGGATGCAATGCAACAACAAATAAGCACCATAATCAAAATGCATAAACATAGGTAATGAATAAGCTTATAGCAATATGACATGTATGAATGATGTTTGAAGTAAATCATGCTTATATAGAACATAATACATGTGTAAGGATAGATCATTATTAGTGAATATTCAAGGCCTACCACCTCATTGGAGAGGCGCATGAGGTACAAACTCCCCAACATGGTTGATGGACTTCACATCCTCCATCATAGTGGTCAAGGTATCAACCCCTCAACAAGGTTAATGGACTTCACACCGTCCATCATAGTGATCAAGGCATCAACCCCTCAACGAGGTTAATGGACTTCACACCTTCCATTATAGTGGTCAAACTATCAACCCCTTAATAAGGTCACCCAGGCCTACAACCTCCCAAGTGAGTCTTGGTCATTTTCCCCATACGATAGAGATAATATCATATACATACATTCCTTTTTTCATCATATAGTCATTCAATTCATAAGACATGCATTGGACATTCAGCATGCAATCCTAGGGATACTTTTCAAGAGATCATCATAATACTACATTACTTTCATCATCATAAAGTAACATATATCATATGCCAAGCATTTGGCCTTCAACACATCAAGAATCAATAATCGGACATTTTATCGAACACTTAGTGGGTATGTAATGATAGTGTAAAAATATGCAATTCGAGAGTGGAATCATGCTAGAAAATTCAGTGTAAATCCATCAATGGATACTTAGTAACACCGTCAAACAATATACATCAAAACCCTTCATCATGGCCCACAATATATCTTGGATCCATAACTCATAACATGCTAAAACAATCACCATTTCATAAACTCCAACATAGTGTGCACAGTGAAATTCATAATAGATAAGATCCTGAGTAAATCAACTTTAAATCATGCAATTTAAAGTAAAAATAAGCTTGGGCATCATGGGTGAAAGGAACCCATGAAAGAAACCCACATACTTTAGCTTTTGGAGAATCCTTGAAGAAGATTGGAGATGGAGACTCTAAGCTTGAATGAGAACCTTGAGATCTGGATGAATTTTGGGACTTGAAATTTGGAGATGAAATATTGTCTAAGTGTTTGAGAGAGTATTTGAAAATGTCTTAAATGATATGAGGGTGAAATGAGGCTAAGTATAGGTATTTTCACATAAGGGAAGGCTTGGTCCCAAGACCCAAAAGCCTTGGACCGGAACACAACATTTGACCAAAATTAACACAGGGGCGCGCTGCACCAAGGGCGCTAATGCCCACTGTTTTTCGCAAACTTGAAAAATTGAAATTGTGAATCGTTCGCTCAAAAATCAGGGTTACATCCATTTCCTTCTCAACCTGACCACTTGATCAAGGATATGAAGTTCAATTTTTGAAATAACGCATGGATTTTGAGATATATGAAATTTATGATTTTGGTCATTTCCGAGGCACATTTTCAGGCACTGTTTGGAGTTGTTTCAATATCTCCCCCTTGGGAACATTCATCCCCGAATGTCAAAGAAACATACATAAGAAGAGTAATCATGAACAAATCAGCTCCAACAAGAATGCAACAACACATTTAAAACACCATTTTCAAAATCTTAACACGAGTGTCAAAAACATCATGAACTTGTTAACATAAACATGAATGTATGCAAGTAACATGGAGGCTGGAGCATAAGATTTGGAATCATAAAAAGGTCTTGATGTGTTATCATAAGCTTGAATAGAATGAAAGAGATACGGATATTGCTTCTCTATGCCTGCTCCGGCTCCCTGAGAGGCACTTTTGACTTAACGATTCTTCTAAAGGACTTTGATGAACCCAACACCCTTATCAATTAACTTCTTTAATCCTTTATCCAATACCTCCACCTGAACCTCTTCCTAAGTCAACTTATCCTCCACAACACTCATAATCTAAAAGAATTCTATAGCATTAGAGTCACCAACACATATCCCTTCAACCTAGAAGCATGAAAACCAGACAAACCGTAACCATATCCCTAGGCAACTCCCATTCGTATGCAACCTTATCAATCCTCCTCTACACGCTATAAGGACTCATGACCCGAAAACTCAATTGTCAACCTTATCCACACATACACCACTTGGTGCCATAAACCACCATCTCCCCTTTGGGAGACAACCTCCATACTAGTATCTTTCACCCAAAATCTCTAACTCTAATAGGGTGGACTCAAGGCATTGCTTAAACTAGATCCCTTTCAACTAAAGAAGATTTGGAGCCATCAAAAATACTACACGACCATGCTCAACTACCTCCATCCTAACTCTCAGTCTAGACAACTGATGGACCTCTTTAGTCACCTCTTTGCCACCATCCTCAACACATGCTAGGCTACCTAGAGCACCGACCACAACATTAGTCTTACCGAGGAAAATAATGTACACCCATATCATATTCCTTAAGGAGTTCTAACCATCTTCTTGTTACCCACAATCACACTTATCATATCTAGAAACATCCTCTCATCCCACCAAGACTTGCAACACTAACCCTGATCCACAAGCTCTAAATAAATCAATGCTCCACCATTAGAGGCCACCATAAACATGTTAAGGTAGGGTTTTAAGACCCTATTCATGAAACCTATAAACATAGCCAGTGCATAAATCAAACAATTTCACCTATACTCAAGTGCTCACACCTAGTCCAAAAGGACACCTAGGGTATCACCTACCCTCATCCTCACTTTGGAACAACACCCGATCTCAAGATCAATCTAGTGAAGTGACTAACCTATTGTAGTTGACCAAATAGATCGACCATCCATAACCACCATATTATAACCTTATGAGTTCTACAATCAAAGGAGACACAATATGAATATACTAATCCACCCTTAGTATGACATCCAAATCCACCACATCTAACTCAACCAAGATCACAAGACAAGACTCTAAGCAATAAGAACATGGAGCAACCCTTGTGACCTTCCTTAGCAATAATAGACTCACATAACCAAATCTTACTAGTATCAAAAGGAATAATGAAGAGAAGTAGTGACCCCCGGAACCATCAAAGCATGCACAACAACATCAAGAAAAGCCTTAACATACCGGTAGCATCATCGGGCATCTCGTCCCCTCTTTGCCTCCTTTGAAAAGCATAGAACCGATTATATCTTGGAGTATCCCCTTGATTAATACCACCACCTTTGCCCTTGTTGCACCTAGGGGGACAATCTACTATCTTGTGACCCATCTTCCCATAACCATAACAAGCATTGGTTTTCTTCAAGCACGGGCCATCATGGCATTTACCATATTTTGGGCACGTAGCATAAGGTACTTTACCACCACGACCTTTAGGACTTTGGAATTTTCTTCATCACGGGCCCTCTTAGCCTCCTTACCTCAACTTTTCCTCCTCTATTTGTTCAGTATAGGTCAATCAAGCAGGGCAAATCCATGTCACTAATCAACATTGCAAACCGACACTCGTCACTCACCAAGTTGGATACTCCCAACATGAATTTACTTATCCTAGACCTTGGATCAGCCACTAATTAGGGAGCATATTTTGAAACTTGGTTGAACTTGAGGGTATACTCCCTCACACTCATAGACCGTTTTTTCAAGTTCATGAATTCTACCATCTTAGCCTCCCTAAGCTCAAGTGGGAAGAACCGATTAAGAAAATCCACCTTGAAATCCTCCCATAGAACCACATTGTCAACTCCCTTCTCTTCTTTCCATTGATTAAACCATATTTGTGTTACCCCTTTGAGTTGATAAGCCGCCAACTCCGCCTTTTCCTCTGATCTAACTCCCATGATAGCCAATACCTTGTAAATCTCATCAATGAACTCTTGAAGGTTCTCATCTACTTTTGACCCATAGAATTCCGACGGATTCATCCTCATAAAGTCTCTCACCTGAGATGCCGGAGTGGGACCATGAGGGGCTGGGCCCCTTGGGTGACTTGATTAGTCATGACTTGAGCTAGCAAAGTGACAGCATCCCAAAACTCTTCATGAGTTGGCCCCCCATCTTGAGGAGCGAGAGGAGCCGGTTGTTCCTCAAGGATGCGGGCTCTTCTTCCTCTTGTGTTAGCATGATCTAGCATATCAAAGAACAATTGTTAGGGGGAAATAACTTTAGCTCAACTCTATAGCACGACATTGACTAAGAAGAAGGGAAACATTTCGTAAAACATCTCATAGCCTCTTGCTCATAGTTGTGTAGCAAAACACAACCATGAACAAGACTCTAATCGACACAGTGTGTTGGACTCTGAGTGTCTAACAATCTAGTGCTCTGATACCATCTTTGTCATGACCCAAGCCTAGGGCCTAGACGTGATCAGTAGATAGGGAACCCGAAGGTACCCCAAACAAGACTCTTAGAATATTATAACATATCCTTGGTCGTGGAAACAAGTAAAATAACATCAAGAGATTGTAATAGGGATAACTGGGGCTACGGGACATCTTCCATAACACAATCAACAATAGTCAAGAGAGATTCAAAGCTTATAGCATAAATACATAACATGTTCAACAATACCTCTACTACAAAGATAAGAGCGGGGGCCAAGACAAGCAATCGGGCTCACCCTCATAGTCAAAGTATACAATAACTAAAGAGAGAGTCTTTAATACATAGAATAAAAACATAGATGTTGTCCTCAAAATGAAGGACTCACCAACTAGCTTGAATAGATACTACTAGCCATGTGGGGAAGGATAATGACCTAATGGAGCTCCGATTCCTACATGGTAATATCATGTAGGAATAGAGTATATGTTGTATGTTTGAATGTACTAAGTTTGTAGGATGCAATGCAAAAATGATAAGCACTATAATCAAAATGCATAAACATAGGTAATGAATAAGCTTATAACAATATGGCATGTATGAATGATGCTTGAAGTAAATCATGCTTATATACAACATAATATAAATGTAAGGAGAGACCATTACTAGTGAATATCCAAGGCCTACCACCTCCTTGGAGAGGCGCATGAGGTACAAACCCCTTCTTATGGTTAATGAGGTACAAACCTCCCAACATGGTTGATGGACTTCACACCCTTCATCATAGTGGTCAAGGTATCAACACCTCAACAAGATTAATGGACGTCACACCCTCCATCATAGTGGTCAAGGTATCAACCCCTCAACAAGGCTAATGTACTTCACACCCTCCATCATAGTGGTCAAGGTATCAACCCCTCAACAAGGTTACACAGGCCTACAACCTCCCCGAGTGAGGCTTGGTCATTTTTCCCCACACTATAGAGATACTATCATATACGTACATTCTTTTCATCATCATATTGTCATTCAACTTATAAGACATACATTGGACCTTCAACATGCAATCCTAGGGATACCCCTCAAGAAATAATCATAATACTACATTACTTTCATCATCATAAAGTCATATATCTCATATGCCAAGAATTTGGCTTTCAACACATCAAGAATCAATAGCCGGACATTTTATCGAACACTTGGCAGGTGTGTAATGCTAGTGTAAAACCATGCAATTAAAGAGCGGAATCATGCTAGAAAATTCAATATAAAACCATCAATAGATACTTAGTAACACCCTCAAACAATATACGTCAAAATCCTTCATGATATCCCACAATAGATCTTGGATCCATAGCTCAAAACATGCTAAAACAATAATCATTTCATAAACTCCAACACAGTGTGCAGTGAAATTCATAATAGATAATACCCATGAGTAAATCAACTTTGAATTATGCAATTTTAAGTAAAAAAAAAAAAAGCTTGCGCATCATAGGTGAAAGGAATTCATGAAAGAAACCCACAAACCTTAGCTTTTGGAGAATTCTTGAAGAAGATTGGAGATGGAGACTTGATGCTTGAATGAGAACCTTGAGATCTGGATGAATTTTAGGACTTGAAATTTGGAGATGAAATATTGTCTAAGTGTTTGAGAGAGTATTTGGGAATGATATGGGGGTGAAATAAGGCTAAGTATATGTATTTTCACGTATGGGAAGGCTTGGGCCTAAGACCCAAAAGCCTTGGACCGAACACAAATTCTGAGCAAAATTAACACAGGGGTGCGTCCTGGGCAGGTCGCGCCAAGGGCGCGAATGCCCACTGTTTTTCGCAAACTTGGAAAATTAAAATTTTGAATCGTTCTCTCTAAAATTGAGGTTATACCCATTACCCACTCAATTTGACCCCTGATCAACAATATGAAGTCAGATTTTCGAAATAATGCACGGATTTGGAGATATATGGAAAATACGATTCCGGACATTTCTGAGGCACATTTTCGGGCACTTTTTGGGGTTGTTTCAAACAAGTTACTCCTAACCATAGGGATGACAATGAGGCGGAGAGGGGCGGGGAGGGGCGAGGGTGGGACGGGTTGATCTCAACCCGCAAATGTTTTAAATCATCCCGCCCCACTCTACATGATGATTTTATTTTCATTTTCAACCATCCTCGCCTCACCCCGCATAGACCTTCCCCACATAAATTTGCTCCATTTAAGTTTTTAAGTTTTTTTATTTTTAACTAAATTTAATATGAAAAATAAAAATTTATAATTTTTTTAAAAATTTTACCAATTAACTATTTTTAGTTGACATTTCAACAGTTAGTTCTTAATCATTAATTAAATATTTCTAATTAACATTTGAATAACTAACAATTTACCGAACATGTCAAAATTCTTGAAAATTAATAGAATTAAAGTCAATGTTTAATATCAAAAGTTTATATCTTTGAATTTTATTAATTACAAAAAGATTTATTTTTCTTTGAATTCCTATTTGGTTCTTTAAACCCACAAAGGGCGTCCTGCATTAGTTTTAAAAATTGTTACTTCAACATGCCCTATCTCACATAACTTTAAACCTACCCCGCGTCACACAGCTCTAAACTCATCTCATATCACATCAATATATACATACATATATATACATACATATATATATATATATATATATATATATGTATGTATATGTA
>JAOTQR010008230.1:0-55130 GCA_025774065.1 Solanum ossicruentum
AGGAGTTGAAGGTCCAAAGCATGAGATATGATATAAATGACTATATGATGATGAAATGAGCTTATGTGTATGATAAATTCTATCTAAAGTGTTGCATTAGACCCTACCCAATTCTGGGGGACTAAGAACCCGGATAACCTAGATTGGGTTTTTTACTTATCAACCTAGTACTTCTCTACCTGGTGATGGGACATCATCATCACTAACATAGATGAGGGTTTGTACTCATCAATCTAGGGAAGGGTTTATACTTCTCCACCTCGATGATGGGACGACATTATCACTAACCTAGATGAGGGTTCGTACTCATCTACCTCGATGATGGGGCAGTATTGTCACCAACCATGATGAGGGTTCGTACTCATCCACCTCGGTGATGGGGCGGCATTATCACAATCTAGATGAGGGTTCGTACTCATCCACCTAGGTAATGGGGAAGCATCATCACTAACCTACCAAAGGGTTGTACATTTGCAAATCTAGCTTGGTCTCTTCTGCACATATGGTATTCTATATGAGCATGAGTTACCTAAGTATGTTTTATTTATGCATTGATCATACATGTCATATTGTTATAGTATGCCTATTGCTTATTGTTATGCACTTTGATCATGATGCTCAATTCTTGTTTTCATTGCATCCTACATACTTAGTGCATTCAAACATACTAACGCATAATCTATGACTACGTGATGTCACCATTTAGGAATCGGTGCCCAATTTGATCATCCTCCTCCTCCATGTGGCTAGTTTGGTGCTATTCAAGCTAGTTGGTGAGCCCTCCACTTCGGGAACCTTAGTCTATGTTTCTCCTATTACATATTGAGACATTCTTCTTCTTTTTTTCTTTTTTGACTATGAGGGTGAGCCCGGTTACTTTGTCTCGACCCCCGCTCTTATCTATATATTAGAGGTGTTTGTTAGGCATGTTATGTATCTATGATATGTGCTTGACTCTTGTCTCTTGACTATGATAATATGGAAGTGTTTTCCTTTAGCCCCGGTTTCCCCATTCTTTTATCTCTTGATACTTGAGTTATTATTTTCGCGACCAAGGATGTATAATAATCTAAGAGGCTTGCTTGGGGTCCCTTTAGGTTCCCCTGGCACCATGTCCTGTCTAGGCTCTAGGCTTGGGTCGTGACAAACTTGGTATCAGAGCACTAGGTTGATAGATCCTCGGAATTCCAACACACCGCGTCGATTAGAGTCTTATTCATGGTTGTGTTGTGCACCACAACTATGAATAGGAGGCTATAAGACATTTTAGGAAATGTTTCACTTCTTCATGATCCATGTAGTGCGATAGAGTTAGGTCCCCTAGGGCATATTGCTAACCGCTAACCATTACATTATAGGATATGTCTCAAGCTACTTAGAAAGGTGCTATGATGAATGCAGAGATTGCAATGCTTTATTGGAAGCGGCCAAAGCAGTGGCAAAATGGGCAACTCACCTCGATCAAGAAGTGGGTGCTCCCAAGACTTGTAGTGGTGAGAGGAGAGGTAGCGAGGCCATGAGGGCCCATAATGTGTGTAAGTTCCAAAGTCTCAAATGTAGAGATGGTGGTGGTGCGATGCCTCATGCTAGGTGCCAAAAATGTTGTAGAGACCATCATAGTACATGCTTGAAAAGTACTAATGGTTGTTATGGTTGTGGGGAGATTGGTCATATGAAGAAAGAGTGTCTTCATAAGCGTAAAAGGGGTAAAAGAGGTGATAAAGGGGGTGGTAAGGAAGACCAATGCTTGTTATTGATGTAATGAAGTGGGTCAAAATCTACTGGATTGTCCATATGTTTGAGGGAAGTGTAAGGGTGGTTGACTTTTGGGTCGAGTTATTCATAGTATCAAGTGGCTCAAGGAGAGGATGAGATGCCTGATGCTATTGCCGGTAAGTTGAAGTTTCCTTGGCTTTGTTGAGCATGCATTGATAGCCCCAGTGTGCCACTATTTCTTCTCTATTCTTTTTGGTTGCTAGTGAGGCCTCTTCTGTGCCTAAGTAATTGTTAGGGCCTTTTGTTTTTATCCTATTGTTGGGTATATTGTTGCTAGAAGGTTCATAGATATTGATCCGGGTTTGTATTGCATTAGGCCTTTCTTTATGGCTTGTTGTAATTGGTATAGTGGATTTTGATAACATTATAAGGGTGGAATAGTTGCATACATGTTGTGTCTTCATGGATGGTGGGACCTGTAGAATTAGATCCCGAATTCCTCATGAGCCCATTCTTGAGTGGGAGGTTGTCGAATGGTAGCAAAGGAGGTAGGTCCATTTCTTGTCATAAGGTGCAATTAGTCTCTAAGGGGTTGCATTTATCGTCTTATGAGAATTGAGGGTGTGGAACCTAAGTTGTTTTGTTATTAGAATTGTTGTTAGTGGTAGTAGAGGCCTTGAATGTCCTTTTCGGCATTTCGGATTCGGGGTAGTGTCCTTTGGTTTGAATAGTACACTAGTTATGCCTATAAGTCTCACGAGTAAGATCTTTAATCCCTACTCTAATAGGCTTATGGTGGTTTTGGTGATAATATAATGGTTTGTGTTCCCTAATAAGGTAGTGCATGTGAGTCATTTGAGGGTAGTACTACAATGTTTAAAGAAGAAGGTTGGATGCTAAATAGGAAAAGTGAGAGTTTGGTTGTAAGAAGTTGCCTGCTAGGTGATGGTATTAAGGTGGACTCTCATAAGACGAAGGTGATTAGAGATTAGCCTAGACCTTGACTTCATCGGACATTAGGAGCTTCTTGGGGTTTAGTGGGCTATTACCAGAGTTTGTGAATAAGTTCTCTTCTAATGTTTCTCCTATGACTTAGTTGACCCTAAGTAAGGCTAATGTTGTGATCGATGTGTTGAGTGGGGTGATTTGATAGGTCCGGGAATTGATATTTCTTATGTTATTCCTTGGTGCTAGTAGGATACATGTGTATGAGGGTTGATCCTTGATTCCTTCCAATCAAGGAGACCCAAAACTATTTTCAAGAAAACCTACATGGATTTTGCTTACTTTAATTTGAAGTTTTGAATATTATGATTCCTAATATTTTATTGATGCATGGATATTGCTTATTTGATGATTTTAACGTGGTTTGAACTATTATATGAGGATTTACTTTGGGATTATGAAAATTATAAGTATGCATGTTCCCTGTTTGAATTATTTATGCATGAGAAATTACACTATGGATTGAAATGTGGAATTAATTATGTTTTCACTTAAATTTCGTATTATAAATATTGACTTTAGATTGAGTTTTAATTATCCATGACATGCCCTCATTGATCATAGCATATGCATTCATGTACATAGATTATTTTGAAAAAAAATTATGTTCTAAGTTAAGCCCAATTTTGTTTTATGGTATGATTTTGACCAAATGTTGGTTATGATTGTATTATGATCACACATATGTCTTTGATTTTTGGCTCTTTGAGCATTTTGGGTGCTTGCACCATTTTTGTGTATGAATGAGCTATTCCTACGTATGAGTATTATGATTACAAAATTATGATTTTGGCATTTGAGACTAGTATGAATTATTATGAATGGTGTTTGGCTTTTAAGCCCAATTATGCATTGAAATGATTTAGAAAAATGATTATTGTCTCTTTGAAGGTATGTATATGTTTATTATAAGTATTCTTGTGGGTTGACGACTTAGAATCGATGGATTGGGAGGTGGGGTCTATAAGGGTTGCCCCCTGTTCTTATTGCATAGAGCCTTGTCTTGTGGTCTTGGTTAAACTTAGCTTGATGTGTTGGAGGTCTTATGGTAGATTGGGCTACTTTATAACATGCTTCCAATGAATGTAGAACTCGTAAGGTTGTAACATGAGGGTTAAGGATGGTCGATCTATTTGGTTAACTTCAATGGGTTAGTCACTTCTCTAAGGTTAATTTGAGTTTCGAGTTTCGTTCTCAAGTGTGGAGGAGGGCAGATGATATCCCTAAGTGCCCTTTTGAACTAGAAATGAGCATTTTTATTATTGGTGGAGTTGTTAGTGGGCTTGTGCACCGGTTGTGTCTATTGGATTTCATGAATAGGGTCTTAAAACCCTACCTTGGTAGTTTTGTGGTGGTCTCTAATGATACGGTATTGATTTATTTAGAGCTTGTGAATCATTTGGTGGTAGTGTTGCAAGCCTTAGGGAATGAGAGGTTGTTTGCTAAATAAGATAGGTGTGGATTGTAGATAGCAAAAAGCTGGTTAGAATTCCTTAAGGACTATGAAATGAGTGTGCATCAAGTTTTCCCCAGTAAGTCTAACGTTCAGTCGGTCCCTAGGTAGCCTAGCATGTGTGGTTGATGGTGGCAAGGAGTAGACTACTGGGGTCCATCGATTGGTTAGATTGGAAGTGAGATTGATGGAAGTTGAGCATGGTGGTGTAGCATTCTTGATGGTTCCAAATCTTCTTGGGTTAAGAGGTCTGGATCAAGCAAGACCTTGATTTCGCCTTATTAGAGTTGGAAGTTTTGAGTGGAAAGATGGTAGAATGGAGGTAGTCTCCCAAAGTGGAGATGGTAGTTCGTGGTGACAAGTGGAATAGGTGTGGTTAAGGTTGACAAATATTTTATGGTTGTGAGTCCTTTTGGAGTGTAGAGGAAGATGGTAAGGTTGCATGTGGATGGGATTTGCCTAGGGATATGAATATGGTTTGTTCGGTGCTTCATGTTTTTAGGTTGAGGAGATTTGTTGGTGGCTTTAGTGCTATAGAACTCTTTGAGATGGTGGGTGATGTAGAGGATAAGTTGACTTGGAAGGAGGTCCCGGTGGAGGTGTTGGATTGATGAGTGGAGAAGTTTATTAATGAAGATGCAGTGTTCATTAAGGCCCTCTTAAAAGGATAATCAAGTCGAAGGTGTCTTGAAGGAAGCCAAAGTGGTCTTATGGGAGCGATATCTGTACCTGATTCACCCATGTAGTACTGAGTTGAGTGGAACAGATATGTTTAATGCTTCATAATATCTATTTCCTCTACCCATGTAGTACTCTCAGCTTGTTGATTTCTCCCAAGCACTTAGATGGGTGCAACTTCCTTATTCCTTAGCTTTTTCACTTGCCAGTCTAGAATTCAAAAGTATACCTCTTCATAACTCAAATCCTCTTCAATGTTTTAACATCATGCAAAGGAACTATAGAATTTGGATCACCTATGAGTTTCCTCAGCAATGACACATGGAAAACTGGATGAATCAAATCCGTCTCATTGGGCAGATCCAAATCATATGCCACTTTTCTTACTCTTCTAACCACATTATATTTCCCTACATATCTAGGGCTTAGTTTCCCTTTCTTAACAAACTGAATTACACCTTTCATTGGAGATACCTTCAAGTAGAACCACTCACCAACAAGGAAATCAAGTTCCCTTCTTCACACATCGAAGTAGGACATTTGTCGACTTTGGGATGTTTGCAATTTTTCCCTTATGCTTTTGATTTTTTTCATAGCATTCATCACCAAGTCTGGGCCTATTAATGCTACCTAACTGACATCGAACCAGCCTATGGGTGATCTACACCATCTATCATACAACACCTCTAATGTGCCATCCCATTATATGCACGAAAGTTATTGTTGTAGGCAAGCTCGATAAGTGGCAAATGCTCATCCCAACTCCCCTTAAATTCCAACACAGTCACTCAACATACCTTCGAATAGTCCTTTTAGCTTACCCACCAATTAGGGTACAAAAGTGTTACTCAACTTCACCTTAGTACTATGCCCCCTTTGAAAAGACTTCCAAAAATGAGAGGTGAATTGGACTACATGATCTGATATAATGGACAATGGAATCCCATGCAACCTCACAAACTTTCATATATACAAACGGGCATAATCTTCGGCACAGAATGTATTCTTGACTAGTAAGAAATGAGCTATCTTTGTCATGCTGTCCACTATCACTCATATGGAGTCAAAATGCTTTTTGGTCTTTGGAAAATCTACTAGGAAGTCCATGTTGAATTTTCCCATTTGTAAGTAGGTGAAACACCCCACATGTGCTTCGGAATGCCCCATAATCATAATTTTTATATATCTCCAAATTCGTGCGTGATTTTGAAAATTTGACTTCATACTCTCGATCAAGTGGAAAAATTGAGTAGGAAATGGGTATAACCCAGATTTTGGAAGACCAGTAGTGAAAAATAATTTTTTCTAATTTTATGATTTCCAGTGGGTCTCCGCGCCCAGGGCGCGATGCACCTGGGGCGCGCGGTAAATGGTAGTCTGCTCCTGGTCCGCATCATGCTAGAGGCACAGACCAGTGCAATATTTTCCTTACTTTTCTTATTTCACCCAAGGGCATTGGGGTCATAGCCCCATGCGCACTTAAACGTGGAATCTCCCATACTTAATAATTTCCAACTCTATAACTCACAAAATGCTCTATCAAACATCTCTAACATTCTATTAATTCTGTCAATCAAATCTAAGGATCTTAAGCTCAATTTTGGGACTCAAGGACTCATTTCAAGCTCTAAGTCCATTTCAAATTCACCTCAAGGAATTCAAAGTTTAAAGTATGTGGGTCTTCATCCATGGGTCATTTCACCCATGGAGCCCAACCTTTTTTTTTGTGAAAATTGTATGATTTCAATTCAATAACCTATGGGTACCTCTTATTATGAAATATGAACATAAATTATGTTGGGGTTTTACCATGTATTGATTGATTTTGCATGAATATCTAGTTCAAGCTTATCTCATGAATTGATTTGCCTATTGAGACTATGCATATTTTGAGCTATGAAACTATGAACTGTTATGAGCTTTTGTGATAGATTTTAAGGTTCCCTACATGAGGGTTTTACTACCATGTTGGTGGGTTGATTTGTATTGAGTTTACTCATATTATTGCACTCTTGAATAGCATAATTTTGAACAAGCATTATGAACCAACCATGTGTTTGATAAAATAACATGACAAGAGAATTCTCAAGTTATTGATGATGTATTACATGATTTAAAAGTCAAGTGACTATATGATAATTAAGGGCTTCAAGCATGTATTGAATTCATGAAAAGTATCTATGATGTTGCAAGTATCAAGTTTAGCCCTCTTTCAAGATTTTACCTCCTGTGAGCCATTCATGTTAAAGCAAGGGTTCATGTATCATTATGATCTACTCTCATATTCAAGTTTGGCTCACTAGTAGAGGTCAAGCATGTTGAAGAGCTATTCATGTCAAGATATCATGTCTCTTACAAGCTATTATAGTTATCATTATTTCAAGTACTCCGTGGGATTTGACTTAGCACCGATTGAGGCTTAAGATGAGGGCTCGACTCAAGGGGTCCTTATATAAATTGTTTGGTCTCTAAACTATGTGCCACCATAGGGTTATGATTCCCTTTCTATACTAGTGGATCCATCTAGCTATACTACACCTTGTTGAGGGGGTGATATGCCTCGATCACCTTGTCGAGGGGTGACATGCCTCGATCACCTTGTCGAGGGTTGACATGCCTCGATCACCTTGCCAAGGGGGTGACATGCCTCGATCACCTTGCCAAGGGGGTGACATGCCTTGGATTCCAAGTAGTAGATTACTTGGTCTATGTTGGTTAAGGTCTCTTCCCACACATGTATTATGTACTATGCCAGTTGAATGTTTTACAAGCATGTTTTATTACAAGAATTGATCATGCATGCCATGTTGAAATTATATATCCATTACTTACGATTATGCATTTTGATTATATTGGCTTATATTTTTATTGCATTGTATCCTGCATACTTATTACATCTAAACTTAATAACGTATACTATATGACTACATGATATCACTATCTAGGAACCAAAGCTCTTTTTGATCATCCTCATCCACGTGGCTAATTCGGTTCTTGGAGAAAGCATTGGTGAGTCCTCAATTCTAAGGACAATATCTACTTATGTCATTTATGTTAAGACTCCTTCTTATTTTGAATACTTATTATTATGAGTGTGAGAGCCAGGGAAGTGTTTTGGCCCCCACTCTAATCCAAGTTAGAGGTATAGTTGGATACTTGTTATGTTTATGCTATGAGCTTGACTCTTTTATGCTTTTATGATTATCAAAGACTTTTGTTAGTCCTGCTTACCTTTTTAATTATATCTTGTTGATTTTTATTTTGCTTTTGTGATCGAGGATGTGTGAATGATATGTTAAGAGGCTTTTTTCGGGTCCCTTCAGGCTCCCATTAGCCGAGTCACGTCTAGGCCCTAGGCATGGGTCGTAACAATAGGAATGTCAATGTCTTGTGCTAGGCCACTTGGCCTTTCATGTTCTACTTTGACTTGTTGACAATTAGCACATTCAGACATTCATTGAGCAATGTCCTTTCTCATTCCATTCCACCAGTAGATCTCCCTCAAGTCTCTATACATTTTTGTGGTACTAGGATGAATGGAATATGAGGAGTTATGAACTTGTTGCATAATCAACATTTTCAGCTCACCATTAATGGGCATGCAAAACCTCTCTTGATATCGGAGTACACCATCTCCTCCTTGAAGGAGTTGTGAACTTCTTGCATAATGAACATTTTTAGCTCAACATTAATAGGCATAGAAAACCTCTCTTGATATCGGAGTACACCATCTCTTCTTCCCATCTTTCACTAAGGATTTCAACTTAACCAAGAAAGGATCAAGGTCTTACGTAGCCTTAACCTCCTCAACCAAAGAAGATTCCGACCCATAAAGCACCATTGCACCATCATTTCTGAACTCACTTAATTCCATTCCAAATCTAGCCAACCAGTGAACATCCTTGGCCAACTCCCTTTTCCATCATATTCAAGACGAGACACACTACCCATGGAAACTCTACTAAGTGTGTCTGCTACCACATTGGCCTTTCCAAGATAATACTTCACACTTATGTTGTAATCCTTGAGTAGATCTAACAACCTCCGTTGCCTCAAATTGATATCCTTTTGGGTGAACATATGTTGGAGGCTCTTGTGGTAGGTGAAGACATCCACAGGAACTCCATATAATGTCACCAAATCTTCAAGGAAAACACCACCGCCACAAGCTCAAGGTCATGAGTCGGGTAATTCTTCTCATGCACTTTCAATTGCCTTATAGCATAGGCAATCGCCTTACCATTTTTCATTAACACACTTCCTAACCCAATCCTCAATTCATCACAATACATGAGGAACCAATCATTCCCTTCTGGCAATGTCAATATTGGGGATGAATTCAGTTGATCCTTTAGAGTTTGGAAATGTTTCTCACACTCATCCGTCCATACAAACATAGCTTTCTTTTGGGTTAGCTTTGTGAATGTAGACAAAATAGTGGAGAAATCTTGTACAAACCTTCTATAATAATCAGCAAGGCACAAGAAACTCCTTATGTTTGTAGGAGTCAATGGCCTTGGCCAATTTCGCACCACTTCAATCTTCATAGAATCAACTTTAATACCCTCTCTTGACACCACATGCCTAAGGAAGGCAACCTCATCTAGCGGAAACTTATTTTTGTCAAGGATTGCATAAAGCTTCTGCTCCTTTAGGGTTTGCAATACAACTTTCAAGTGTTCCATATGCTCTTGCTCATCTCGATAGTGAATACAGATGTCGTTAACGAAAAACATGAAGAACATATCAAGGTAGGGCTTGAATAACCTATTCACGAGGTCCATAAATATTATCGATGCTTTAGTGAGGCCAAATGATATCTACAAACTTAAAGTGACCATACTTAGTCTGGAAGACTATCTTAGGAATGTCACTTCCTCTCACCCTCAATTGGTGATGACCAAATTTCAAATCAACTTTGGAGAAGTATGTAGCCCCTTACAATTAATTAAAAAAGAATCATCTATTCTTGGTAGGGGATACTTATTCTTGATGTTGAACTTGTTGAGTTTCTGGCATTCAATGCACATACGGACTGACTCATCCTTCTTTCTTACAAATACCACTTGGTCACCTTATGGAGACCGGCTAGGTCTAATAAAATCCTTCTCCAAGAAATCCCTCAATTTCTCCGTTAGGTCCTTTAACTCCACGAGAGCCATTCAACATGGAGGGATTGAGATAAGTTGAGTATCTGGTAAGAGGTCTATACCAAAGTCTATTTCGCTTTTAGGAGGAGCACTCGGTGACTCATCAAAAAAGTCATCAGGAAACTCATTTACTAAGGGAAATGACTCAATAAAAGGAACTTTAGAAGTTTCATCCTCGACTCTCACTAAATCGTAGATGCACCTGTTGGAAATCATTTTAAGTGCTTTTAAGAAGGAAATTAACCATCCGCTACATGAAGAGTTGCTACCCTCCCACTCAAGAATTGCCTCATATGGGAATTAGTACTTGACCTTATGGGTTCTACCATGAATGGAAGCATAGGAAGCATGTAACCAATCTATCCCAAGAAACAAATCAAAGTATACTATAAAGAGCTCAACTAAGTCACAAGAGACCACTTTATGCAAGTTGGAGATGGGACATCTCCTATAGACTCTTGGGGATATAATGGACTCTCGGACATGGTTACTTACCTCATAGGGCCCATGGAGGACTTTGGGACATACATGAAACTTATTTGCAAGGAATAGTGTTACAAATGACAAATTTGATCTCGAATCTAAAAATGTACATGTAAAAAACAAATAACATATTGGTGACAACATTAGGAGCCTCTTCAACCTCTTGGCGACCATGAAGAGCATAGAATTGGTTGATCCCTTGGGCACCTTGAACTTGCCCACCTTAGAATTGGGGCCTTGTGTCCTCTGCTTCTACAATCACTACCATGATTGATGGGCTTCCCACATTTGAAGCAAGCATTGGACCAGGTTAGACATTCTCACTTATCGAGTTTTTTGAACTTGAGGCAACTTGGGATTGGGGCTTAGGGGTAACCCCTTTGTCCATTTTAGTCCAAGGTGGAGGAGTGTTGGTGGATCCTTAACTACCTTTGTTATTCCTACTGTGAAACTTGTGACCACCACTCCTTTGCTGAGAGTAACTCCTACCATCAACTCAAACCCACTTAGACTGCCTTGCGCTCTCTCGAAGCTTCTCTTCTTCAATTTGCACTACGTAAGTCATCAAGCGGGAAATGTCCATCTTTTTCACCAACATGGTGGTCATGCTTTCCTTGGACACTAACTGGGAGACCCAGAGATGAATTTTCTCATGCGAGCCCTCAGATCCATGACAATAAACGGAGCATACTTTGATAACTTTGTGAATTTAAGGGCATGCTCCCTCATGCTCATGTTCCCTTGCTTTAGGTTGATATACTCTTGATGCTTTACCTTCCTAAGCTCAATTGGGAAGAATCGGTCCAGGAAAGCACATTTGATCTCTTCCCAACTAATAGGACCCACTTCTTGGCCCTCTCATCTGCCTATTATTCATACCAAATCTTAGATACTCCTTTGGGTTGGTAGGCCACAAACTTGGGTTTCTCCTCCAATGAAACGTCCATCACTACAACTACCCGATAATCCTCCTCAATGAAGTTAATAGGGTCCTCCTCCATCCTAGACCTATGAAATTCTGATGGGTTCATCTGCATGATGTCACATACTTTAGTGGCCAGAGTAGGTCCTTAGGGAGGAACTACTATCTCTTAGTTAGTTCGATTTACCAATGCTTAGGACAACAAAATAAAGGTGGGTCGGAACTCCGAATGAGACAATCCATCATCATGTTGGGTGGAGGGACTTGTTCCTTATGAGTGACTCACTTATGGAGAGCTCTTCATGGCATCATGATTGAGAAACGAGCAGAAAGCCATCATTAGTTGACAGAGAGCCTTATTCAACTCTAAGGCATGACATGAGTTAGAAAGAAGGGAAGACTTCCCTAAACTGTCTCATAATCTCTCACTCAAGATAGTGACATGCTTCACAACCTTGAATGAGACTCTAAGGAACAGGGAGTGCATAGCAGTTGACAAGCGTAATGATTGAGAAGACACCCGAGGAACATTTAAAACATTCTTCTCGATTGCAAAGTTTGTAATGACCCGATCTTGGGGCCTAGTCACCATACAACGAATGAGATATCTAAAAGGCACCTCACTCAAGCCATCTTAAGCATTTATAGGAATTTAATTAAAACATTTGCAGAACAATAAGTGAATAAGGGACTATAGGCCATTTTAAGCAATAAAGTAACATTAAAAAGAAATAAGAATAACTAACATACTTTACCCAGAAGCATACTAACTAATACATCATTGGACGGAAATGAAAAGGTTGATTCCCATCAAATAGAAAACACTCCATAATTGTACAACATAGAAAGTAAATGTCTCAAAGGGCCAAAACTACATCATCTCAAAATAAATGCCAGGTAGAAAAGAAAATGGTACAGTCCTGAACTAAAGGCTCACAATTAAAAGTACAAGTTGTGAATGCTAAATACTACCCACGAGCCGGTAGAAGAATGCCTGTCCCTACATGGTTAAATCATGCAGGCAAAATATTCATTTGTATGTTGGAGTGTATTTAGTATGTGAGATGTAATACATGTATGAAATTGTAATGCCATCATTTATAATTATAACATATACGTACGTATCAGATGAAAGATACACTAAGAGAGAGTAAGCATGAACAAGGAATATATCACAGTATGATAAGAGTAAATGTATGATAAAGCACATATAATGGAAAATATATGTAGGATAATAAAATTGTGGGAGCAGACCTTAACAAACATATATGACCATGTGAGCTACTACATGAAATCTGACATAACCCCCTACATTGGCACGGGGAGACCACTTGCTAGGTGGAACTCTGTCAACTTTGCATGCATTTCAATAAGATAAGTGGCCTACTGGATCCACTAGCCTAGCCTACAAGGGCTCTTCTGGTGGCACATCGTTAGGGGCTTTGAGATTTAGCTTTAATGGGTCATGCCTCTACCAACGGAATAATCCCAATTTCAAGTTTACTTCATGCTAAGTCATCCTATGGAATCTTTAAAACATAACTTAGAATCATAAGTAGCAATCACAGAAGTAACTCGAACTTTAGGAACCACTAAGTGAGAATTGTCCTTTCATCTTTCGGGACCTTCATAAACATCTTTTAGGGCCTATGTCAACATGCTGATATCTTTAACAACTCATTACATAAAACTAAACTTTAGTGACCTAATCATCATCGTAAATGATGCAAAGATTTACTTGAAAATTAGGTGGGCTAGGAATTTTAAATGGAGCAATCATAAATCACATAAAATATGATGAAATATTTCTCTTCAAGGACCATCAAAAATTCCCACACTTCATCATTATCGGAACCTATCATTGCGGTCATCATCAATAGCTCAAAATATGTATATACTTAGTAATATCTCAAATGATATCAGACCCATTTAAGTGGCCTTTTTGATTTCAAGTATTTTCTCAAATCTATCTCTTTAGCGTCAATTCGTTCTCTTCCTGGTCAGAGCGGATGTGAAGTCTACCCATTGATAGAGAAGGCGCAAGGAAGACAAAGCTAAAGTACGCTTAGAGTGAAGCCTGCAAGAATTCATTTTCCATGGCGGATTGAATAGCCTCTTCCCCAGGTCCATTGATGGATCTGCTCTCTCGTCCAGAACCATATTATTTAAGGCAGTGGCTTATAACCCTAGAGATACTAGGAAGTAGCAAGAAAGAAGAGATATATAAGAATAAGGAAGGGATGGGGCTCCTAACTCAATCTTTCTCTTTGACCAAGAAAGCCCCAACTCCTATTATGAAAAATATTTCAGTTCAAGTCTTACTAATAGATAGTCTAGATAGTATTTTATACCCAGAAGTTCAATGTCATATTAGGGGTTCAATCTCTGTCTTGACTCCGGCCTGAGAATCAAACCAAATATTTTTAGATTTTGTTGGTTGCGCCCCCTTCATTGTCCATCCATTCTCGGCGACAGAATCTATTCGAATAAAATACTCTCAATCATTGAATCCCATCCATCTTAAAAAAGAAAGCTTGTTTGGCTCTTAATGAGTACGAGTGAAAGCCTCCTTTTATCTTCATCTATTTTTATCCATCAATTGTGATGGTTAATCATAAATAGCATTTAATAAATTAAACATCATGAAATTATCATAAGCATGCATAATACCTTAAAGGAACTTAAAGAAATGGTAAAATACTTAAAAAGGAAACTTTATGGGTCGAAGGGTGATGTGCTGTCAAAATACAACATTGTTAATGCTTAAAACATAGGATTTATTGTATTCTTAATGCAAGATTTGTGGACTTTATGTGTTTTTGTGTTTAGATTTGTGAGATTATAAGTTGGCCATGATTTGGGGTAAAATTATAGAAGTTGCTAATTTTTTATGATTTACGAGACCCTTTACGTATCACAGAGAGTTCTACGAGTTGTAGAGGAGGTCTCTTGACAAATTCCAGTGAGGGATGAATTTTGAAGATCAACTCAATGAGACATGCATATGAGTTGTAGAGCATTCTATGGGTCTGTCACAACCCAAGCCTAGGGCCTAGACGTGACACGACACAAGAAAAACCCGAAGGAACCCCAAGCAAGCCTCATAAAGCATCATAACACATATTTTGTTGCGGAAGCAATAAATCAAGCATCAAAGGTAATAGAATTGGGAAAACGGGGCTAAGGAATAATCTTGCACAATATCATAGTCAAAATACAAGAGTTAAACTCATATCATAGACACTTAACATGTCCAACAAATACCTCTAATATATAGATAAGAGCAGGGGCCAAGACAAAGTAACTGGGCTCATCCTCATAGTCAAAATAAAGAATAAATATGAATGTCTCAATATATAATAGAAGAAGTATAGACTAGGTCTCCGAAGTGGAGGACTCACCAATTAGTTTGAATAGCACTGAACTAGCCACGTGAAGGAGGATGATCAACTTGGGCACCGGTTTCTACATGGTGAAATATCTAGGCATGGAGTATGCTTTAGTACATTTGAATGCACTAAGTATGTAGGATCCAATGCGACAATGGATAGGCATCATAATAAAAATGTATAATATTATGCAAAAAGGCGTAATATACAATATAACATGTATGATCAATGCTTAAGTAACTCATGCTCATATAGGATATCATATGTGTAGAAGAAACCAAGCTAGCTATTCAAGGTATAAACTCCTTGGTGATTGTGTGGTATAAACCACTCACATGGTTGATGGTAATCACACCTTACCAACACGGTGACGAAGTATAAACCCCTTGCATGATTTATGAGTATAAATCCCCAACATGGTTACCTGGGCTCTTGCCCCCCCGGTTCGAGTATGATTTAATGCAACACTTTAAATAGAGTATATCATATACATAAGCTCATTTCTTCATCATATAGTCATTCACTATATATATCATACTTTGGACCTTCAACTACTTAAACACTTGGAGGGTATGAAGTGGTAGTATAAATCCTTGCAAAATAGAGATGAAATTATTCAAGAAAATCCATTGTAAAACTATCAACAAACACCTTGCAACACCCTCAAGCAATATACATCAATACTCCTCTTAAATATCATAATAGATCAAAGATTTATAGCTCAAAACATGGCAAAACATTTATAATTGTACATAGCTTTTACATAGTGTGTAGTGAATTTCATATTGATGAAAACCCATTTGTAAATCACCTTTAAATCATGCAATTAATGTAAAAGTTTGGTATCAGGGTGAAAGGAACCCATCAAAGAAACCCACATACCTTAGCTTGGAGATGAACTTGTGAAGATTGGAGATGGAGACTTGAAGCTTGAAGAAGAACCTTGAAGGAGAACCTTAGCTTGGGATGAGGGCTTGGAACTTGAGTTTGGGGAGTGAAAATATGACCAAGTGTTGTGGGAAGTATTGGAAAATGTTTAGGATGATACAAGGGTGATATTTCGCTTAGTATAGGTAAAAACACGTATGAGAACTTTTAGGTCCAAAACTTAAAGTCTTGGACCAAGGCAAGAAAATAGTGTTCCAAAAAACACCTCTGCGTCGCAGAGGGGACGCGATTTCCTCACTAGAAATCGCACCTGGTGACATTTCATAATTTGATTTAATCACTCTAAAATCGAGGTTAGACCCTTTTCCTGCTTATTTGGACCCCCTGAACAAGAATCCAAAGTCAGGTTTTTGAAATAACAAATGGAATTTGAGATATATGAAAATTAAAATTTCAGGCATTCCAAGGCACGTTTTTGGGCACTTTTTGGGGTCGTTACAATATCTCTCCCTTGGGAACATTCGTCCCTGAATGTAAAAGATACGTAAAAGACAAGAGTGATCACCAACAAATCAGCCCCAACAAGAATGCAACATAATATGTAAAACACCATTTTTAAATTCTCAACACAAGTGTAAAAAATCATCAGAAGTTTACCAACATAAACATGAATGCATATGAATGACTTAAGGTGTGAAAGATGAGACTTTAAATCACATAGGGGACTTAGGATTAGTACCTTAGGCTTGAGTGGAGTGGAAAATATAAGGATACTGTTTTTGCATATCCACTTTAGCCTCCCATGTAGAACTTTTAACTTGTTGGTTCCTCCAAAGGACCTTAACGGATACCACCTCTTTGTTCCTCAATCTCTTTACTTGCTTATCCAAGATCTGAACCGAAACCTCCTAAGGAGTCAAGTTGTCCTCAACAACTCCTACAACATAAAGAGGCATAATTGCATTAGGATCACCAACACATTTTCTCCGCATAGAGACATGGAACACTAGGTGAACCAAATTCATTTCTCTAGGAAACTTCAACTCATAAGCTACCTTGCCAACTCTCTCTATCACCTCATAAGGACCAACATACCTTGCATTCAACTTCCCCTTTTCACCAAAACGGAATACACCTTTCATTGGAGAAACCATCAAATAGAGCTAATCACCCACTTGGAATTCTAGATCTTTCCTTCTTACATCGACATAAGATTTTTGACGACTTTGGGCTGTACTCAACCTTTCCCTAATCATCTTAACTTTCTCAAGAGCCTCCATAACTAGATCTGGCCCTAATATAGCCACCTCTCCAACCTCAAACCTATCCACTGGTGATCTACAACATCTCCCATAAAGAGCCTCAAATGGAGCCATGCCAATACTAAGTGATAGCTATTATTATAGGCAAACTCAATCAATGGAAGGTGATCATCCCAACCTTTAAGCTCCAAGACACAAGCCCTAAGTATATCCTCAAGTGTTTGAATGGTTCTTTTGGCTTGGCTATCCATTTTAGGGTGGAAGTCCGTACTAAGGTGAACTTTGGTACCAAGACCCCTTTGAAAAGACCTCCAAAATTCCAAAGTGAATTGTGAGCCACGATCCGATATGACAGACAAAGGAACCCCATGCAACCTCACTAACTCATGGATGTACAACCTTGCATACTCTTCAGCCCCATATGTAGTCTCAACCGGTAAAAGGTGAGCTAATTTCGTCATCCTATCAACCACCACCCAAATGGAGTCAAACCCTTTTCTAGTCTTGGGCAACCCAACCACAAAATACAGATTAATCACCTTCTACTTCCAAGTGGAATCTCTATATCTTGGGTTAGGCCACGTGACCTTTGATGTTCGGCTATGACATGTTGACAACTATGGCAACCGGAAACGAATTTGGCAATGCCCCTCTTCATGCCTCCCCACTAATACACATTCATCAAGTCTCTATACATTTTGGGGGGACCGGGGTGAATAGAATAAGAAGAATTATGGGTCTCATCAAGGATTTTCTCCTTCAAACCATCAACACAAGGCACACATAGCCTACCTTGGTACCTAAGGGAACCATCTCCCCCTTGGGAGAAAACCTCTACTTTGCCCTCTTTCACCAAGGCCTTCAATTCAAACAAGGAGGAGTCAAGACCTTATTTTGCTATCACCTCATCAACCAAAGAAGACTTAGACCCATCAACAACAACTACACAATCACCCACTTCTTCCAACCTAACCTCCAATCTAGCCAATCTATGCACCTCCCTAGCCATTTCCCTATCACCACCATCAACATGAGCTAGGCAACCCATGGACACCCGGCTCAAAGCATCCACCACCATATTTGCCTTATCCGAATGATAATGCACACTCATGTCATAATCATTGAGAAGTTCTAGCCACCTTCTTTGTCTCAAATTGAGATCTTTTTGAGTGAAGACATATTGAAGGCTCTTATGATCGGTGAAGACATCCACAAGCACCCCATACAAGTAGTGATACAAAATCTTTATTGCAAACACAAATGCGGCTAACTCTAGATTATGGGAAGGGTAATTCCTTTCATGTATCTTGAGTTGTCTAGAAGCATAAGCTTAACATTTTGCATTAGCACACAACCCAAACCAACTCTAGATGCATCACAATACATAATAAAATCCTCAAGCCCATCCAGTAGTGATAATATAGGAGCGGACACAAGCCTATCCTTCAATGATTGGAAGCTTCTCTCACATTCATCGGTCCACACGAACTTAACATTCTTTTGAGTCAATTTGGTCATAGGGGAAGCAATGGAAGAGAACCCATTCACAAATCTTCTATAGTAACCCGTAAGACTCAATAAGCTCTTAATATCCAATGGGGTTAATGGTCTAGGAAAGTTCCTAATCATGTCAGTTTTCTTAGGATCCACTTTTATACCATCCCTCGACACCACATGACCCAAGAATGCAACCTCCTTCAACAAAAATTCACACTTGTCATATTTGGCATACAATCTCTCCTCCCTCAACCTTTGCAACACAACCCTCAAATGCCCCATATGCTCATCCCTAATATGTGATTAGATCAAAATATCATCAATGAAGACCCCACAATAAAGGAATCAAGGTAAGTCTTGAAGACCCTATTCATTAGGTCCATGAAGATGGCCGGTGTAGTAGTCAACCCAAACGCCATCACAACAAACTCATAATGCCCATATCTAGTCTGTAAGGCCGCCTTGGGAATGTCACACTCCCTCATCCTTACTTTATGATACCCAAACCAAAGATCAATGTTAGAGAAGAAGCTAGCTCTTTGCAATTGGTCAAACAAGTCATCAATTCTTGGAAGATGATATCTGTTTATAATGAACCTATTAAGTTGCCGTTAATCAATGCACATTCTAGATGACCCATCCTTTTTTTCTCAAATAACACCATAGCACCCCAAGGTTATGGATTGACTAGGTCTAACAAATTCCTTCTCCAAAAAATATTTCAATTGCTCTTTTAACTCCTTCAACTCAGCTAGGGCCATATAACAAGGGGGAATGGAGATAGGCGGAGTATCGGGAAGGAGATCTATACCAAAATCTATCTTCCTTTTAGGAGGGACACTGGGCCTTTGGGAAGACATCAAGAAACTCATTTTCAATGGGAACCGACTCAATGGAAGGGACTTTGGACTCCATATCTTTAACCCTCACAAGACGATACAAACACTTCCTAGAAATCAACTTATGGGCTTTAATGCATGAAATGAATCTACCCATGATCATCACATCTTGACTTTCCTACTCAAGGATGGGCTCATTAAGAAATTGAAACTTGACCCTACAGGTTCTACAATCAATAAAAGCATAGTAGGCATGCAACCAGTCCATCACAAGAATGATATCAAAATCTACTAAGTCTAATTCAACAAGATCACAAGGCAACAACTTATGCAAAATGCAAATAGGACAACTCCTATAAACTTTCCTAACAATAATAGAGGCACCAATAGGAGTAGACACCTCCTATGACTCATGGAACAAATTGGGGACAACATGAGACTTTTTAGCAACAAGAGGGGTAACAAAGGAAAGAGTGGCACTTGGATCAATCAAAACATACACATTAAAGTCAACGATTTTCAACATACCAGTAAAAACATCAGGTACCTTACCAACCCCTTGCCTCCCATGTAGAGCATAAAGTCAATTGTGCCTTGGGGCACCTCCTTAAGGACCACCTCTTTCCAGTGAGACCGCATTAGCACCTCGAACCTGGCCACTATTTCTTGGACAATCTACCTTTTAGTGACCAAGCTCCCCACATTCATAACATGTATTATAACCCTTCAAACATGGGCCTCCATGGCTCCTTCCACATTTAGAACACACATAAATAGAAGCCATCCCACCAACACCTTGAGGCCTAGGGAAGTCATTGATAAACTCCCTATTAGTAGCATGAGGAGGCCCTTGGCCTTGATGAAATTTAGCACCCTTTAGGAATTTACCTTCAAATCGGGCCCTCTTGGCCTCATGCCCTCTTTTCTTTCTCAGTTTCTCCTCCTCCATTTACTCGGCATAGGTTATCAACCGAGACAAATCTGTGTCACTAATTAGCATGGTGGATTGGCATTCTTCACTTACCAAGTCCGAGACCTCTATCATGAACTTGCTCATCCTAGATCTAGGATCGGTCTCCAAATAGTGGGAATACTTTGAAAATTGATTAAGTTTGAGGGCGTACTCCCTAATATTCATAGCACCTTGTTTAAAGTTTATAAACTATACAAACTTTGCTTCCCTAAGCCCAAGAGGGAAAAACCGATTAAGGAAGGCCAATTTGAACTCCTCCCAACGCACCATATTACCAACCCTCTTCTCACCCTTTCATTGCTCATACAAAATTTGGGCTACCCATTTGAGTTGGTATGCTGCCAACTCCACCTTTTCATTCAGCCCAACACCCATGATATTCAAGATTTTATAGACCTCATCAATGAACTCTTGTGGATCTTCATCCACTTTTAACCCATGGAAAATCGGAGGATTTATCCTCATGAAGTCTCTTACCCTAGCTCCCGGTGTAGTAGCATGAGGGACTTGGGCCCCTTGTTAGACTTGGTTGGCCACCACTTGGGCAAGTATAGTAAGAGCATCTTGGATCTCACCATTGGTAGGTTGCTCCATAGCAAAGAACAATTGTTAGGGGGGAAAACTTACCAAAACTCTATAGCACGACTTAGAACATGAAGAAGAAAAAAATATTTCCTAAAAGGTCTCATAGCCTCCTATTCATAGTCGACGCGGTGTGTAGAGCTCCAAGGATCTGTCAACCTAGCGATCTGATATTACTTTGTCACGACCCAAGCCTTGAGCCTATACATGACACAACACAAGGGAAACCCGAAGGGATGCCAATCAAGCCTAATAAAGAATCATTACACATCCTTGGTCACGAAAGCAATAAATCAAGCATCAAAGGAAATAGAATGTGGAAACGGGACTAAGGAAAAAGCTTGCACAATATCATAATCAAAAGACAAGAGTTAAACTCATATCATAGATACTTAACATGTCCAAAAAGCACCTTTCATACATAGATAAGAGCGGGGGACAAGACAAAGTAACCGGGCTCACTCTCGTAGTAAAAATAAATAATAAAGATGAATATCTCAATACATAATAGAAGAAATATAGACTAGGTCCCCGAAGTGGAGGACTCACCCACTAGCTTGAATAGCACCGAACTAGCCACGTGGAAGATGATGATAAACTTGGGCACCAATTCCTACTTGGTGACATCATTTAGGCATAAAGTATGCGTTAGTATGTTTGAATGTACTAAGTATGTAGGATGCAATGCAACAATGGCTAGGCATCATAATCAAAATGTATAATATTAAGCAATACAATATGACATGTATGATCAATGCTTAAGTAAAACATGCTCAAGTAATTCATGCTCATATAGGATATCATATGTGTAGAAGAGACCAAGCTAGCTATTCAAGGTATAAACCCCTTGGTGGTTTTGTAGTATAAACCCTTCACATGGTTGATGATAATCATACCTTATCAACACGGTGCCGAAGTATAAACCCTTCGCATGGTTGATGAGTATAAACCCCTAACATGGTTACCCGGCACTTATCCCCCCGGATGGGGTATGGTCTAATGCAACACTTTATATAAAGTATATCATATACATAAGCTCATTTCATCATCAAATAGTCATTCATATGATATCTCATGCATTGGACCTTCAACTACTCAAGAAACCACATCCGGGCATTTCATCAAACACTTAGAGGGCATGAAGTAGTAGTATAAATCCATGCAAAATAGAGATGAAATCATGCAAGAAAATCCATTGTAAAATCATCAATCAATAGCTTGCAACACCCTCAAGCAATATACATAAAAACCCCTTCACAAGTCTCACAATAGATCAAAGATTTATAGCTCAAAACATGGCAAAACAATCAAAATTGTACATAGCCTTAACATAGTGTGGTGAATTTCATAATGATCAAAATCCATTTGTAAATTAACTTTAAATCATGTAATTTATGTAAAAGGAGGCTTGGGTATACCATGGGTGAAAGGAACCGATGAAAGAAAGCCACATACCTTAGCCTAGAGATGAACTTGGTGAAGATAGGAGATGGAGACTTGAAAAATAAAGAAGATCCTTGAAGGAGAAACTTAGCTTGGAATGATGAGGATGTGGGACTTGAGTTTGGGGAGTGAAAATATGACTAAGTGTTTTGGGGAGTATTGGGAAATCTTTAGGATGAAATAAGGGTGAAATTTTGCTAAGTATAGATAAAACACGTATGGGAACTTTTAGGCCCAAGACTTAAAGTATTGGACCAAAGCAAAAAAATGGTGTTCCAAACAACACCTCTCCGCGTTGCGGAGGGGACGCGATTTTCTTACGGGAAATCGCACCTGGTGACATTTCATAATTCAATTTGTCGCTCTAAAATCGAAGTTAGACCCTGTTCCCCCTAATCTGGACACCCTGAACAAGAATCCTAAGTCTGATTTTCCAAATAATGAATGAATTTTGAGATATATGAAAATTAAAATTTTGGACATTTCGAGGCACATGTTTGGGCACTTTTTGGTGTTGTTACAGTGTCGTATAGATGGGTTTCATGAAGAATTCTAGTGAAGGACAATTTGATGAAGTTGAAGCCTATGCACATGCAACATAAGTCGTAAATCAGTTTACAAGTTATAAAGTGGTGTCGTAGAAGAGAAGTCCAAAATCCCAGAAGCTAATACGAGACCCCGACTACGAGTCATAGAGAGTTTTCTTGGAGTTTGTCAAACAGTTTTCCTAATTTATTTAGGAATCAATTGTAATTACCATAAATAGTAGCTTTAGGTTATTTTTCAGAAGAGGACGTCATTATTTAGAGTTTTTAGGGTTTGTACTTGGAAAACTCAATATTTGAGAGAGAATTGTGGAAAACACTTGTGCCTAAATTTGATCTTCAATCTTGTGATACTCATTGATCTTGGATTTGCTTGATCTAACCTCAACTATGTAAATGTTTAAATATATTTTTCAATTCATAATTTCTTCATGTACACATAGCATGAATAGCTAAATCCACAACTAGGGTTATGGGAACCATGAAGAACTAATAAAGTAAACCCAAATAATGTACAATTCATGGATTGGGTATATGCATGTATGAATTAATTCTCTTCATTTTGTATGTTTCAGAGTGATGGCCAACATTAGAACCCGCCTAGTGTTACTGACTGGACCAAGGTAGTAATGAATAGGAAAAGAGATAAATTAATAGGATTTGATTGATAGTTCTTACCTAATCAATCGAATTGGGCCAAGAGGAGGTTGTACTAGGACTTATAGTCGCATAGTGGAATTCGCCTCTAACCTTTGACCAAAGGACTTGGTGAACTTAAATTGTTGTCTTGTATACTATAAACTATACAAGAATTAGGTTATTCAGTGATATTAAGTTAGGGAATCATGCAGAACACAATACCCCAATTGATCTCTATTATTGATTGTCTCTCGTGGTAGTTAGTTTTTAGTTTACTTTCTTATTGATATTGCAAAACCCCACCTTTTGGGAAATTGAGTCAGTTAACTACTCAAATTGCTTATTGGTGAATTTCTCTTGAGTCTACGTATTCCCTATGGGTTCAACCCTAACATTGGTTATGTTTTATTTCTTGACAATGACCGTTTTATCCTCTAAAAACGAGGTGTAACTTGCCCGACATCAACATTTTTGCGCCATTGCTGGGGAATATGACTAAGTTGATTCATTAAGTAATTTGAGTATTAATCCTTAGTTCCTTTTATTTAACTTTTGATTTTGTTTTTGTTTCTTTGCAGGGTATATTAGTAGTGTATGCCCAACACTCGGAGTCAAGGCAATCCCTTAATTCCATTTGATCTAGAGATCCACCGAACTATAAGAAGAATCGCCTAAGAGAATGCCAACAACGTGGCCAATGCACCTTTGAATCAGGGTAATAATAATGGTGATAGGAATGAGAACCCACCCCTTTGGAGGACATTCCACACCCTTAGGAGTTCAATGCCAATGCTTATCAGTGGAACCAGTATAGGTTGAGCCCTACGACTAGATATGACTGCAGCTATTGCGCTACCACCACTATCGGCAGACAGAAAGTTTTCATAATCTCTAGTGGGTTACTTCAGATGCTGTAGAACCATGGGCTATTTGCCGGCTTAACATCAGAGTATCCACATAGCCACTTGCACAATGTGGCATTTATTTGTAAGAGTGTGATGGGGACACAGAATATGTCTATGGATGCTATGGGACTTTGTGACTTCCCTTTGTCCCTCACGGGCAATGCTACATTATGACTATCAGAGCTCCCATATAGTTCAATCACTAGCTTGGCAGATTTGCAGAATGCCTTTTTGGAGAGGTACTTCCCTAGAACGATGAAGTTCAAGTTGAAGGACCAGATCAACAACTTTGAGCAACTTCTTGGTGATTCGATAAACACTACATAGGAGCAGTTTACTATATATCTGAGGATCATCCCAGACAACAAGATAGTTGATGATGCCTCGGTGGAGATCTTCTACTGTGCTGTTGATGAGAACAGTCAAGCTTGCACAGACACTATCATGGGGGGCATGTTTTTAAATCAACCATTTGCGGGGATTGTTGAGCATATAGTGCAAGTGGTAAAGATTAATCGTGCATGGAGACAACACAATAGAGCTTCCATGAAGAGTTCATGTGTTATTATTGTGGGTTAAGAGCAAACCAACATTAATGAAGAAATTATGCAACAACCTGCTCCACTTCGCACAAGCATAGACATGGTGATCAAGCAGAACCAAGAGTGAGTAAACGCAGTGGTTCACCAACCTCCACGCGTACCCATGTACTAGGAGCTATACTATGAGGAGGATGCATGTTTTATGAATTTTCAGATGAGGGGTTTCTAGACATATCAGGACTATTAGCGCCAAGGTCAAGGAAACCAAGGTCTAAATTATGGTAGAGATGGAGCTTTCAGAGACAACCGAGGAGGTTACTATGATAGGAATAGGGGTCTAGAAGTAGATTGGGGTCGCAGAGAAGGCATCAGAAATGTTCCTTATGTGCCAACACACAACTGCGACGTAGGTACAAGTAAATCCAGATTTGAGGAGACCATTCCTGTCGGCTTCGACGTCCCAATCATCTTGTGAAGACCATTCCTGTCAAGACCCAAGCCTAGAGCCTACGGACCGTATAACCTCCTATGGGCTGTAAGCCACCCCCGTAAACTTGACTGCAGGTCATTTTCAAGCCTTGCACTCTCAGGCTCCTAAGTTGGGGGTTGTCATAGAAACATCATGAACCATCTGCTAAAGATGCATCTAAGGTGTCCCCAAGCAGCTAAAAACAAGCAAGGAAGTAGAATTTATTTCAATAATCATCGCCTATACCAAGTCCACAATTCATGTCCATTATAGAGCCAACTAAACAAATTCATAGCTATAACAAGCCTCTCACCCAACAATAAGACGTAGCCTGACTCTATAATCTCCAATCTAGAACAAAGTACAAAAACTCAAATCCATGGCCACGACGGGGCCTTTTAAGATCCCAAACACCTATTCAAGGCACATTGTCACACACAAAATCTATTGGAAGCACTTATCTACTATAAAAGGTAATGTAGTCCTCTAACCAGCAACTAAGGCTCAAGCTAATCTAGGGTCACCCACATAATGTTTAGATAAGACAATTCACTCTATATTGTCGCATAAAATAACTACCAATCCAATCTAGATCCTTCATAAGTCTATCCTACTGTATGGCTAGACCAGCAATCACGGAAATAAGAAAGAATGGAATGAAAAAAGATACTATGAAAACATAATCCCAATAATCATAAAACAGATAATAATCATCATCCAGAATAGCTTAGTCAAAAATATTGTTGCCTACCTAGAATCCGATCACGTGTGCTCCAAATCCTCCGCAATAGCTCTATGCGTCCTAATCACCTACAATTGCTGCTATGCTATCAAATTATTAATATACATGTTAATATGAGTGTTTTGATACAAAGAACAAAATATTTGAGACAAAAAAAAATTAAAACAAAAATAGGATTATATACCCATGATGGAAATTCAGAACTCGAATCCATAAAAAAGTAAAAAATCTAATTGAATACTTGTACCCCAAATAGGGACCAATTTCAAGGCTCGGAAGGAAGAATCAGAAAAAGGAATTGCAGTTAGACGACAAATTAACCTTCAACAAAGAATCCAATGCATTTTTCAACCACACCTCCACATTTGCACAAAAACTTTTCAAAATTTAGCTCTTGAATTGGTAAAATAGAGCAAGTAATGGCCAAGAAACCACTTTCCAAAATTTCTAAAACTCTAGTCTGAAAATAATATTGATAGTGGATAAAATAAAAAATTTAACAAAAACGGAGTCTCTACTATACTTTCTTAATAACCCACAATGTTGGATAAGCAATTCCCAAAATATTCTAAATTTAAGCACATGAAATGGTGGTCGTAGAAGGTATAACTGAGATTTTACCTCAAAAGAAGCTCCCAAATCAGTTCTCATGATCACCAATGCATTTCTTGAAAAACAAAATCCATCAATTTATGCCTCGGATGCACCCCAATTAGACTTGTACAGCTCAAGAAATTGCACTTTGAAATTATCCAAATGAGTTGATCGCAAATTAAAAAGAAATATGTAGGACACCTTGGTAACCACCGTGATCATGGTGAACAGTACCCCATGATCAGAGTACAAACACCAACTCTTCTGTGAAGACATAGCACTGGCTGCTAGTACTTTGTCAACGTGGCCTGGGGCTTGTGGTTTTGGAACACAAAGGTTTCTGCCCTAGATATTAGCTAAAATTCTAATTTTGGCACAAGCTCATTCTCCGATGGGGTGCCCAATATTCATATGAAACCCTCTGCGTGCAAACAAACAATGTCACTTCATCGTATTTAATTTCTAGACTGAAACAACTCCAAAAAGTGCCCAAAAATGTGCCACATAATGCTCAAAATTTAAAATTCCATATATCTCAAAATCCGTTTGCTATTTTGAAAATTAAACTTCATATTCTTGTTCAAAGGGTCAAAATTAAGGGAGAAGGGTATAACCTAAATTTGTAGAGTAATTGAATCATAATTTCAAATTTCCAATTTCAATTTCCACAGATGATCCACGACAGCACCGCGACATGCAGTTGTCGTGAACATTTGTTAATTTGGCCTCTGCGATAGGTCCACATTGCGGACCTGTGTATTTCGATGCTAGTGATTTCTATCTCGGTCCAAGACTTTGGGATCTTGGTGATAAGTTTTTCCAAACGTGTTTTTACCTATACATAGTCTTATTTCACCCTCACATCATCCCAAACATTTCCTAATACTCCTCAAAACACTTAGTCATATTTTCACTCCCAATTCTAGTCCCAAACCCTCATCCCAAGCTAAGGTTCTTCTTCAAGGTTCTCCTTCAAGCTTCAAGTCTCCATCTCCAATCTTCATCAAGTTCATCTCTAAGCTAAGGTATGTGGATTTCTTTCATGGGTTCCTTTCAGCCATGATACCCAAGTCACCATTTACATAAATTGCATAATTTAAAGTTAATTTACAAATGTGTTTTGATCACTATGTTCACTACACAATATGTTAAAGCTATGTAAAAATGTGACTATTTTGCTATGTTTTTGAGCTATAAATCTTGTATGTATTGTAAGATTTGATGAAAGGTTTTGATGTATGTCTTGAGGGTGTTGCAAGATGTTGATTGATGGTTTTACAATAGGTTTTCTCACATGATTTCATCTCTAATTTGCATGGCTTTATACTATCACTTCATACCCTCTAAGTGTTTGATAAAATGTCTGGATGTATTTTCTTGAGAAGTTGAAGGTCCAAAGCATGAGATATGATATGAATGACTATTTGATGATGAAATGAGCTTATATATATGATATACTCTATATAAAGTATTGCATTAGACCATACCCAATCCAGGGGGGACAAGAGCCTAGGTAACCATGTTGGGGGTTTATACTCAACAACCATTCGAGGGGTTTATACTTCGTCAACGTGTTGATAAGGTGTGATTATCATCAACCATGTGAGGAGTTTATACCACAAAACCACCAAGGGGTTCGTACCTTGAATAACTAGTTTGGTCTCTTCTACACATATGATATCCTATATGAGCATGAGTTACTTAAGCATGTTTTACTTAAGCATTGATCGTACATATCATACTGTATATTATGCCTATTGCTTAATACTATGCATTTTGATTATGATGCCTATCTGTTGTTGCATTGCATCCTACATACTTAGTACATTCAAATGTACTAACGCATACTCTATGCCAACATGATGTCACCTTGTAGGAACCAGTTTCCAAGTTTATCATCCTCCTCCACGTGGCTAGTTTGTTGCTACTCAAGCTATGGTGATTCCTCCGCTTTGGGAAACTTAGTCTACTCTCTCTCTTGTTATATATTGAGACACTCTTCTTTATGTTTTATTTGACTATGAGAGTGAGCCCGGTTGCTTTTTCTTGGCCCTGCTCTTATTTATGTAGTAAAGGTGGTTGTTGGACATGTTATGTATCTATGATATGAGTGTCTCTTGGTTATGATGATATCGAAGTGTTTTCCTTAACCCTGGTTTCCCCATTATTTTATCTCTTGGTGTTTGATTTATTGTCTCCGCGACCAAGAATGTGTAATGATGCTCTACGAGGCTTTCTTGGGGTCCCTTTGGGTTCCCCTTGCACTTGTCACGTGTAGGCCCTAGACTTGAGTCATGCCACAGACTCAATGGCACAATCAATACAATTTCATTACGACCAAATGTGGGTCCCATACCAAGGTCATTTTTGAACAAAGTCCACTTATAGTCTCAAAATGAGTCCAGAAGCCTCGGGAACCAAAGTAAACACTGTTTTAGACTAAAGTTAACATTCTGAAGCTAATTACACTATCAAAATTTTCATTTTGGTGTATTTTCCATGTATAATTGACCAAAGTCAACTCTTGGTAAAACTTTAATAGCTAAAATTTTAATTGTCTAAACTCACAGCGAAGGCCTCATGCTCAAGCTGAGCACGCTTCAAGCCTAACTTGACCATTCTAGAGCTAATGAAATCGTCAAAAGTTTATTCTGAGGTTGTCTTCCTAGAGTTTTGACCAAAGGGAATCATTGAAAATCAAGAGCTCTGGGACCTGGAAATGGGCACAAAACCCAAATGAACGATTGTGAAACAAAGTTACCAGTGCCAACAAGTGATAAATGACCTTGGATTATACATTCAATAAGGATTTATGATGCGTGTATAGGCTAAAAGGAAAGAGGAGTGGAGAAAATGACCTGGAAGGTCGTTATAGTTAAATTGAAGTTCGCACAACGTTTTTCAAGAAATTCTATAAGATTTAAAAAATCTTAAAGTGAAATTCATTAATTTAGTCACAAGACTTTTAATAAGATATAGGAAAAAATATTTATTACTTCTTGACACTTGAGCGTGTTAAAATGCATACCGAATTGCTCTATTATAACCATGGAAATACAAGTCTAGCAATTTTGTCAACCAAACACATTCAAATAGTGTTCCTCTCATGTAATTAGAAATCACAAATATAATGCAAACACAAATCAGTACTCCCCTTTCCCGTAGAAATTAAGACTTTAAGTTAGGTATTAGTTTTAGTATACAAAATTTTTCCATGTATTCTCTAGGGGATTTGTCCCAACCATATTGAATGCTATATTTTATATATAAAAAGAAGGAGTTGAGCTACTTAAGCAGGTAGCAGGTCGACATGCCTGCTAGAGTAACTTGAGGGTACATCTATAATTATTTTATGGCTATTTCATTTTAATTTATTTATCTTTTTTTTTTAGTATTTTGTATATAAAAATTTTGTAAAAAATGCTACTAATCACGATCATTGAAAACTTAAAATGGTTTTAAAAACATGATACATAAAGTATAAAAATACTATAAATCATGATAATTACCAACTTAAATTTTTTTTAAAAACAAAGAGTTAAGCTGCTCAAGCAGGTAGAAAGTTGTCATGTCTACATGAGCAGCTTGAGGGTATATCAATAATATTTTAATGGTTCTTCCATTTTGATATGTTTGTCTTATTTTTAGTGTTTTATATATTTAAAATTGCATTAAAAAGTATTACTAATTATAATAATTGACAACTTAAAATGGTTTTAAAAATATGTTACATGTTCATAAATAAAACTATAAATCATAATAATTAACAATTTAAATTATTTTTAAAATAAATAAAAATATAATTTAATATAAAAATTAATTTATCGATATCAGATATGGGGGGAGAGAGAGAGAGTAAGAGATTAGACATTGTGTGCGTTCCCTAAACTATTGGGATAATAATAATAAAATGTAGTAAAATATATTTTTTATAATAAATTTATAAAAATTAAAGCATTATTCTTCTCATACTTTAAGGATAATGCATAAGTACCTCGAACTATAATAGGAATTCCAGCGACACACCTTAAATTAATTAGGATTCTATTACCTTCCCCTAAACTCATATTTTTTTTTAATTTTCGTGCACCTTTTGTGGTGACATGGCACCTTCAACCAAGCAAATTGGTTGTATTTATACACCCCAACAAATATTTTTTTATTTTTAAAAAAATTAATTTTTTTTTTGTAAGTTTTAAATTCTTTTTAAAAAATTCTTGTTTCTCTTTTTTTATTTACATTAAGTTAATACCTATAAAAAAAAGTTTAAAACAATCTTGTATTTAAACTTTTATTGAATTTTTTAAAACATTTATTCATTCTCTTTTATCATTATTCAATTGATTTCATTTACTCTTTTTATTTTCTTTGTATCTCCTTTTTATTTGATAAATTTCAAATGCCTTATATTTAAAATAATATGTTAACTTTTAATGAGTATAAAAATAAGTAAAAATAATAATAAAGCATAAAAACTAAACCTTAGAAAACTAAAAATTCATTTTAATTATTCTTTTTAAAAAAATATACATTACAATTTAAAAATAATTAAAAGAGAAAAGATAAAAAAAATTAATGAAAAAATAAAAAATTTAACATGAGGAAGAAATTAACATAAATATTTGGTTTAAAACGTGGGCTTCCATAGAGTGCATGGGACAAGGTCCCTAGTAAGAACAACAACGAACATAAATCGCTAAAACAGTAAAGGCAATAAAGTAAAACGAGACAAGTTGTTTTACGTGAAAACCTCTTTTCTCAAGCAGGAAGAAAACCATGTCCTATACTCATAGGATTTCAATCCAACTCCATTAATCTTCAAGGGAGCAAAGTTTTGGATTACAACCTCTTGCAATCAAGGAAACTAACTCTGGATCCCTTCCCCCTCAAGTGTGATATCTCTACTACAGGTACGAGCCAACTAAGTAACTACACCGCTGCACACTAAATCGGCTAACTCTACCCAACTAAGACTTCAACACTCGCTAGTTGAAGAGCAAAAAGCTTTCTTAAATATTAAATCCCTTTATAGATTAGGAATCGATTCATAATATGCAATCACCATTTTAGCACAATAAAGTACACAAAGTAAATTACAACACTAATTTTCTTAGTGTACTACTCGAGAGCCTTACCAAGAACACTCACTCAATGTGTGTAAAAACTCTCTTAATTTCTCTTCAAGAAAGGTTGAGTTATGTATACCCTACATCAGCACCATTGGGAGTAATTTCATTGGCTAGACAATTTCTGAAGAACAGGCTGTCATGCTCCAACAAATAACAAATTTCCATATGCATAATGTTCTATTTGACAGATGTTACTTTCAGTTTCTCAGCACACATGGGACCAGGTCCCTCATCTATCTCTATTTGCAATTTTTGTTAAATCATCAAAAAAATATAACATCATTTACCCCTTTTTTGATGATGTAAGGATCTTGACTTTGTCTGACCTTGAGGGTACTTGGAAATTGATTTCAAAAAGTTTTTGACCAAGGTGACACTTCATGGAAGTCTCCACGGGCCATGTGTAGGTGCCTTGAGGTGTCCCTTCGCCTTGTGTATAGAGTGTTAGCATTAATGCAGAGTTTATGACCAAGGCACACCTCACATGAACCCCACACGGTCCATCTGAGGCTTCACTGGCCGGGTGGTGGACCATGTGGAGGGCCTTGTCCGTGAAAATTCACATTTTGGCCAAGGTACTTCATACATTGACCTTTTACGAATCGTATACCCCTTCACGATCTGTGAAGCCCTATGTAGAGGCATTGGTGTAAAAATTTTCCAACTATGGGATAACTATTTTGAAGCTTTATCGACAAAGAATTTTTCTAGTTGAAGCGTCATGCGAGTCCACACGGTCCATGTGACCTCTCACAGGCCGTGAAGCCCTGTGTATGGGTGATAGCGTGCACTTTTTCTAAGTGTGGAACTACCTTCTTGGAGCTTCATTACTGAAATATTTTCTAAGTGTCGGATCACGAAGGACTCATACGGTTCATGTGACCTGGTACGGACTGTTAGACCTTCCATACGGGACCCCAGACAATATATTTCTATCCTATTCATTAATGGCATTTTTGTAATTATGGCTTCTCCAAATGGTCTTTTATGACATTCTATATAATCCTAAGAAATTCAAATGACCTATACTCCTCTTCCCTCATTCAAATTCATTCTTATACTAAGAATTTTATTCAACTCTCTTAAAAACTCATCTCAAAGGTTCTAGTGAAGAATTATAGCTTGGGATCCAAGGAAGGGCTTCATACTTCATCAAATTCTTGTTATTTCTTTTTAGTGAACACAGATATGTGGGATTGATTTATGGTCCCTTTCAACCATGAAGACCCAAACACTTTTCGCTTGAATTTCATGAAATTTAGCTTACTTTATTCATGGGTTTTTAAGATTATTGTTTATTTAATTCAATTGATGTATGGACTATGTTTTATTGTTGATTTTTTTAAAAGTTATTTAAGCCCTAATATGATGAATTGCGTTGAAGTTATAAAGATATAAATGTGCATGTCCCCTTTAAAGTTATAATTTAAGCCCTTTAAAGTTATAATTTATGAATTTAAGCCCTATATTATTGATTTAAGTTTGAATCTCTATTGCCCATTCTATTCTTATCTTATTCATGGCATATGCATGCATGAACTATGGTTCTGTCACGTCCAAAGTCCCGTTAAGGCAGACTGACACCCGTTGCCGATAAGGCTCGGGAGAACCAACCTATATCTATGTGCTTTCTATACATATTATAAGGGATTTCTACATTCAACATGCCTTTAAGAAAGTAAAAATAATAATAAGCCAAAAGGAAATGGCTAGGCCATTCGGGCCACGTTGTCTAAAGTATGAGACATGACCAAACTTTAATTTACATAGTCTACAAAGCCTCTAGATAAGGAAAAGTATCTAATAAGAGTCGGGACAGGCCCCTCCTCGACTATCTATACAATAAAAAAATATAACCTCTAGATGCACAAAGCTCTGAAGCAACCTGGAGCTTGGTAACACCAGCTGGTTATCTTGTACTCCTACTTGGGAGAGCTACTAGCACCTGTCCCTGCAACATGAGATGCAGGTCCCCTATAAGGGACATCAGTATGAGATAATGTACTGAATATGTAAGGCAGGAAATATTGTATATGAAGTAACAACTCAAATAAAACTGTGCACTGGTGTAGGATAAGAGGCCACCTTTAGTTATACTGTGGGATCATGTACTCTGTTACATCGACTCTATTACATAAGTTAATTCCTAATTTTTATCTCACATCATGAGATAAGTACGCAGTTATTATTGTATCGGCCCAAAACCTCGCTAATTGATCTTTACGGTGCTTCCTCTATCTCTCTCAATTAAAGCTTTATATCCATAGAAAAAAGTTGCTAGGCATTTTGATTTTTTCCTATTTTGACTTCTATGATGTTTCTTTCTTTGCTACAGCTGATAAAAATCGTTGTTTTAGACGATGCATTTGTAGAAAACCTATTTGGTTCTAGTAGTTACTTTCCTAGATTTTTCTTTTTCTCTTTCTATAGTGGAGATAAACTGCACGTAATGACAAATCACGGCCATATTATTAAAAGCTTGTGGTAAGAATGGGTTTCGTTCTAGTGGTCGAAAATAATATTCCAAAGCTTTCGTATGTTCTCCATTACTTGGGTGGATAAGCCCTATATTATAGAGTATATAACTTCGATCATAGGGATCAATTTCTAGTCGCATAGCTTCATAATAATTCTGCAAAGCATCTGCGTAATTTCCTTCGGATTGAGCCGACATCCGTTACGGTCGTCATTCAATTGAAAGAATCTTCGTTCTAGAACCATACATGAGATTTTCACCTCATACGGGTTCTTCTTATTACTTTACCTTTACTATATAATCTGTGCACAACATGTAATACAAATGACCAACTGATCAATGGTAAATCTATATCAGGATCGGCCCTGGCTAGGCTTTTCCTTTAACACCTTCGGCTACTCCCATGATAGGATCGACCCAGGCTAGGTGATTCTTCCACCCCTCGGGTCCATCAATAAGCAATATACTTTACCTTTCAATTACCTTTGAGACGATTCTTTTGATGGTCACAATATCGAAGCTGTAGGGCTGTATATGTAGCATGTGACATGTAGATAATCATACTAGACAATATGACAATGAAAAGAGTATGTTACACAAATAATGAAATGCGTATGAGATAAAACAACTCGTGAACTTTATTTAGCAACAAGAACCCATGTAACTTGATATCCACGTATGTATATAGATGTGAAGGTGACTATATATGGGAGCATATGAACATGTGAAAGAGTGGAGACACGGTTAATAGTTGTGTCGGAGTTGGTAAGTGCCTTTATGTGTCAAGGAAGAATCTAGATTTCATGCCAAGTAATACGAAATCAAGTAGTCTTACATACCTCACTGTACGGCCTTGCTATTACCTCGAGATAAAATTCCCTCTCTAAAAATATTCATCTACAATATAGTAGGTGATAAAACTAGCATTAGCAACCAGTAGATATATCTTGGAAGCAGAATCTCATAAAAAAACAACACACGGGCAGCAAGCGTATAATTATAAACCCGAGCGTATTCTTTCATCCTTTCCACCTCTAATCGCATTTTATAATACACATTCTCATAAACACATCATGTTCAGCCCTTTTTAATGCCACAACAATCTTACAATGCCCAAAAAGCACAACACATAAAAATCTACACAACATACAAATAGGCGACATAACGTTACATCCCTTCGCTAGATTTCGACATCGACAATTCCAAACATGTTCCAACTTTAACCAAACAGTCCCCACCATATATACATATACAAACAGTCCATAAATAGTGCAAAAATAGTTCCAAAGTATATAGAGAATGTGCAACAACAATCTCCGATTATCAGCCCACAAGTTCCTATTAAGAGCACAATTACAACATCGTACAACAACTCATTTTTGTGAACTGTAAAAGTGGTGCAGCAGCTTGGTTACATCATTAACAAACTAAACCTTGTTAAAAACATAAGCCTTACTTCATAATCAAGCCAACAAAAAAGAGAAAAGCCTCTTAATTAACAAGAGAAGTGCACAACAATCCTTAAGACACATGCTGTCCAAAACTTTCAGCATAAACATAACCAACATAGTCTCTTGTTTTTCATAATAAAACCATACTAAACACATAAGTAAACTTACTTACCATTACCAGGTGTATGGATTCTCTAAGAACCCTAAAAGCCTCCTTGTGACTGCTTTGCAAGGTTAAGAAAGTGTAGAGGGAAAGCTTGTGAAAGCTGATTTTTTTTCCAAGTTAAGAATGACTTAAAGGTGCTACTTGTAAGCCTTTTTAAAGGAGCCTTTGGCTGACTTTCTTGTGTGGTTTAAGCCTCATATTATCAAGGTGGTGATGTAGTAGCTTGTCCCTTTCACTTGGGCCTAATTGGGTTTCAAAGTTGATGGGCCTTGGCTGCCCATTTTCCTAATTTCTCTTCACTTAGTTTGGGTCCAAATAGTCAAGTGGGTTGTGATGTACTTGGGCCCTTTTTATATTCTTCTTGGACTGAAAATAAAGTCCATTTGTTATGCTAAAACACTGGCTAAAGTTACACCCTTAACATGAACTTTATCCGTAATTGGACTTGGACGGATTCGACGTCGGGCCTCATCTCCATCTAACTAGCAAGTTTAAGCTAAGTAAGTAGGTGACTCACCCGCTAGCTCCCTAAGTCCTACAAGCACCTCACGTCTCTCACTTCATTTAAGGTGTGATCTCCTCAATTTGACTTAAAACTTGTATACACTCGGTCCTCTTAGGCGTTAGATGCATATATCGCCCTCTAATGTGAGATTCAAGCATTTTTAAAAATAGGATCTAATTTGACAAGGTCATATCATGTTTCATGTGCATTGGACAAGACAAGTAAGGTGTAGGGTGTGATAGGTTTTCATGAAGCTTATGATATGGGCTAATGTCACGTCCCAAGCCTAGGGCCTAGACATGACACGGTGAATGAGGAACCCAAAGACGTCCCAAGAGCCTAGACATGACACGGTGAATGAGGAACCCAAAGCAACCCCAAATAGGCCTCTTGTCTTATCATTACACATCATTGGTCGCAGAAGCATTTAAATGATATATGAAAGTAAAAATAGGGCAATAAGACTAAGGGAAAAGTTTGCATAACATCATAACTAAGAGACAAAAGAGTCAAAGCTCGTATCATAAGTACATAGCATGTCCAGCAACACCTCTACTACATAGATAAAGCGGGGGCCAAAACAAAGCAACTGGACTCACCTTCATAGGTAAAGTAAACTTAGACTAAGATCCCTAAAGTGGAGGACTCACCAACTAGTTTGAGATATCTGACTAACCATGTGGAGGAGGAGGATGATCAACTTGAGGATCGATTCATACATGGTGACATCAGGTAGGCATAGAGTATATATAAGTATATTTGAATGTACTATGTAGGATGCAATGCAATAATAGAAAGGCATCATAATCAAAATGCATATAGATAAGCAATAGATAACATACAAGCAATATGACATGCATGATTAATTCTTAAGTAGAACATACTTACATAGAATAGAACATATGTGTAAGAATATACCATTACTATTGGTGGATCATCACACCCTACCCTTGGTAATTACGGTACAAACCCCGACAATAGGTTGGTGGATCGTCGCACCCTACCACCCTTGGTGCCGGAGTACAAATTCCCCGATAGGTTGCTGGGTACAAATCCCCAACAAGGTTGATGGATCGTCTCACCCTACCACCTTTGGTACCGGAGTACAAACCCTCCCAATAGGTTGATGGTACAAACCCCAACAAGGTTACCCGACGTATAACCCCGGATACAGCATGATCACATTCTAACACAATATAGAGAGTACTATATACATGCATTCATTTCATCATCATTTCAGCATATCATTATCATATACCATCATCATAAGACATGCTTGGACCTTCAATTCCTTAAGAAACCATAGACAGACATTTTATCAAATACTTAGATGGTGTGTAGTGCTAGTATAAAACCATACAATTTAAGAGTGAAATCATATTAGAAAATTCAATGTAAAACCTTCAATAAATACTACACTCTCAAGCAATTTATAGCAAAAACCTTCACTAAATCTAAGAATAGACCATGGTTTCATAACTCAAAACATAGCAAAACAGTCACAATTTAATGAGCTTCAACATAGTATGCAGCGATTTTCATAATAAGATAGACCCAATTGTAAATCAACTTTAACTCATGCAAATAAGAGTATAAGGAAGCTTGGGTATCATGGGTGAAAGGAAACCATGAAAGAAACCTATATACTATAGCTTGGAGATGAACTTGGTGAAGATTGGAGGTAGAGACTTGAAGCTTGAAGAGGAACCTTAAAGGAAATCCTTAGTTCTAGATGAGGGTTTGAGACTTGAATTTAGGAGTGCAAAATTTGTCTAAGTGTTTGAGCGAATATTGGGGAATGTTTGGGATGTGATATGAGGGTGAAAATGGCTAAGTGTAGGTATTTTCACGTTTAGGAACACTTAGACCCAAGACATAAAATTCTTGGACCGAGTTAAAAAAAACACATTTTTATACAGAGGCGCATCGCGGAAGTGATACGGATTCCTCTCTAGAATTTGCATTTTGGGAATTTTGAATTTTGATATGGTTGCTCTAAAATTAGGGTTACCCTTTCCCCTTAATTTGACCCACTAAACAAGGATATGAAGTTGAATTTTTGATATCATGCACGAATTTTGAAATATATGAAAATTATAATTTCAGGCACTTCCGAGACACATTTTCGAGCACATTTTGGGATTGTTTCAATATCTCCCCTTGGGAACATTCTTCCATCATGTCAAAAAAATGTATATAAGAGACACAGACATGACACTTCAGCCCACATGGAGATGTAACAATACACTTAAACATCATTTCAAAAATCGCATCATAAATGAAAAATCATCATGAACTTGTCAATTTAAACATGAACATATGCAATGACATGAGGCTGAAATTAAGACTTGAGATCACATAAGGACTTAGATCAATACCATAGGTATGAGTGGAGTGGAAAAGGTAGGGTTATCGCCTTTGCATGTCCGCCTTGGCTTCCCAAGTAGCACTCTCAACTTATTGATTCCTCCAAAGGACTTTAACAGAAGCCACCTCTTTGTTCCTCAAGCTCTTCACTTGCCTATCATATTTGAATCGGAACCTCTTCATATGTCAAACTATCCTCAACTACACCCACAACATCAAGACGCACAATGGCATTTGGATCACCCACGCATTTCCTCAACATGGTCACATGAAACACCATATGGACCAATTCCATCTCACTAGGAAACCTCAACTCGTAAGCTACTTTGCCAACCCTCCTCATGATCTCATAAGGACCAACATATCTTGGGCTAAACTTGCCCTTCTTACCAAAATGAAACACACTCTTCATGGGTAAAACCTTCATGTAAACCCAATCACCAACTTTGAATTCAAGGTCTCTTCTCACATCAGCATAGGATTTTTGACGACTTTGGTTCAACCTTTCCCTAATCATCCTATCCTTCTCAACAACTTTCTTAACCAGATCTGGTCCCAACAAAGCTACCTTACAAACCTCAAACCATCCAATCGGTGATCTACAACATCTCCTATAAAAAGCCTCAAAAGTAGCCATACAGATTCTAGAATGATAGGTTTGTATTGTAGGCAAACTCAATCAATGGAAGATGGTCATCCCAACTACCTTCAAGTTCCAACACACATGCTCTAAGCATATCCTCAAGGGTTTGGATGGTCCTCTCGGCTTGGCCATCAGTTTGATGGTGGAAGGCCGTAGAAAGCTTAACTCTAGTACAAAGACCCCTTTGGAAAGATCTCCAAATATGTGAAGGAAATTGTGCCCTACAATCTGGATATGATGGACAAGGAAACCCTATGCAACCTTATCAAGTCATGAATGTACAACCTTGAATAATCTTCAGCCCTAAAAGTGGTCTTAACCATTAGAAAGTGAGCTGATTTAGTCATCCTATCAACCACCACCCAAATGGAATCAAAACCTTTTCTAGTCTTGGGCAACCTAACCACAAAATCCCTATTTATCCCTTCCCACTTCAAAATAGGAACCTCAATGTCTTTGGCTAGGCTACCCAGCCTTTGATGTTTGTCTTAGACTTGTTGACAAGTATGACAACCAGAAACAAATTTAGCAATGTCCCTCTTCATGCCTCTCCACTAATACACATCCCTCAAATCTCTATACATTTTCGTGGAGCCGGGGTGGATAGAGTAAGAGGAGTTGTGGGCCTCATCAAGGATCCTTTCTATAAAACCATCAACATATAGTACACACAACGTACGTTGGTACCTAAGGGTACCATCTCCCCCTTGGGAGAAAACCTCCACCTTGCCCTCTTTCACCAACGCCTTCAATTCTAACAAGGAGGGATCAAGATCTTGTTTTACCATCGCCTCATCAACCAAAGAAGACTTATCAACAACAACCACACCATTATTACCATCCTCGCCCAACCTTATTCTTAATCTAGCCAACTGATGCACCTCCCTAGCCATCACTTTCTCACTACCATCAATATGAGCTAGGCTACCCATGGACACCCTACTCAAGGCATCTACCACCACATTTGGCTTACTCGGATGATAATGCACACTCATATCATAGTCCTTTAGAAGTTCTAACCATCTTCTTTGTCTCGAGTTTAGATCCTTTTGAATGAAGATATATTGGTGGCTCTTATGATTAGTGAACACATCTACATGCACCCCATACAAGTAGTGACACCAAATCGTTAATGCAAGCACCACGTCGGCTAACTCTCGATCATGGGTAGGATAGTTCTTTTCATTCACTTTGAGACCTTAATATTTTGCATCAACACAACCCAAACCAACTCGGGAAGCATCACACTACACAAGAAATCCCTCAAGCCCATCTGATAGTGACAATATAGGAGTAGACACAAGCTTGTCTTTCAATGTTTGGAAGCTCCTATTACATTCATCAGTCCATATAAAGTTAACCTTCTTTTGAGTCAATTTTGTCATGGGTGAAGCAATAGAAGAAAACCCATTCACAAACCTTCGATAATAGCCCGCTAAACCCAAGAAACTCCTAATATCCGATGGGGTCAATGGTCTAGGAGAATTTCTAATCACATCGATCTTCTTAGGTTCCACTTTTATACCATCCCCTGACACCACATGCCCTAGGAAAATAACCTCCTTCAACCAAAATTCACACTTCTCATATTTAACATACAATCTCTCCTCTCTTAATCTTTGCAACACAACCCTCAAATGACCCATATGCTCCTCCTCACTATGTGAATAGATCAAAATATCATCAATGAAGACCATAACAAAGGAATCAAAGTAGGCTTAAAGACCCTTTTCATTAGGTCCATAAAGATGGCTGATGCATTGGTCAACCCAAAATACATCACAACAAACTCATAATGCCCATATCTTAGTCCAGAAGGCCATCTTGGGAATGTCACACTCCCTCACCTTCACTTGATGATACCCGGACCAAAGATCAATCTCAGAGAAACGTGTAGCCTTTTGCAATTGGTCAAACAAATCATCAATCCTTGGAAAAGGATACCTATTCTAGATGGTGACCCAATTGAGTTGCCGGTAGTCAATACATATCCTAAGGGATCTATCCTTTTTTTTACAAACAACAGTAGAGTACCCCAAGGTGATTGGCTAGGTCTAATATATCCCTTCTCCAACAAGTCCCTCAATTGTTCCTTCAACTCCTTCAACTCCCGGGGCCATACGGTATGGGGGAATAGAGATGCATTGAGTATTGGGGAGGAGGTCTATTTGGTCTATTTCCCTTTTGGGAGGAACACCGGGAGGGTCATTTGGAAAGACATCAAGAAACTCATTTACAATCGGAATCGACTCTGTGGGAAGGACTTTAGACTCCACATCCCTAAGCCTTATATGATGGTAAAGACAGCCTTTAGAGATCAACTTACGGGCTTTAATGCAAGAGATGAATCTACCCTTGAACACCATATCTTGACTTTCCCACTCAAGGAGGGGTTCATTTGGAAATTGGAATTTGACCCTACGAGTTCTACAATCAGTAGAAGCATAGTAGGCATCCAACCAATCCATCCCAAGAATAACATCAAATTGACCATGTCTAAGTCAACAAGATCACAAGGTAACACTTTATGCAAGATGCAAATAGGAAAACGTCTATAAACTTTCCTAGCAACAATAGATGCACCAATAGGAGTAGACATTTCATATGACTCATGCAACAACTCGGGGTCAATATGGAACTTTTGGGCAACAGAGGGGGTAACCAAAGAAAGAGTGGCACCAGGATCAATCAATGCATGCACATTAAAGTAAAAAATTTTCAACATAACAGTGACGACATCAGGGACTTCATCAACCCCTTGCCTCCTATGCAAAGCATAAAATCGATTGTGCCTTAGGACACTATCTTGTCGGCCACCACTCCCCAACAGAATCGCATTAGCACCTTGTGGATGAACCTCTTTTCCCTTATTGCAATCTCAGGGGCAATCCACCTTTTAGTGACCCACTTCCCAACAACCAAAGCATGCATTAGTATCTCTCAAGCATGGGCCCTTATGCCTCCTACCACACCTAGGAAATACCTCATTAGGAACCACAACACCAACACCTTAGGGCCTTGGGAAGTCATTGGCAAAAACCTTATTAGAAACATGAGAGGACCCTTAGCCTTCGTGGATCCGGACACCCTTTTGGAATTTGCCCTCAAAATGAGCCCTCTTAACGTCATAGCCCCTCCTCTTCCTCAACTTCTCCTCCTCCATTTGTTCAGCAAAGGTCATCAAACGTCGCAAGTCCATGTCACTAATAATATGGTAGATTGGCACTCTTCACTAACCTAGTCGGACATACCCATCACAAATTTATTAATCCTAGATCTTGAGTCAGCCACCAAATGAGGAACAAATTTCGAAAGTTGGGTGAACTTGAGGCGATACTCCCTTACACTCATGGATCCTTCTCTCAAATTCATAAATTCCACCAACTTAGCCTCCCTATGCTCAAGAGCGAAGAACCAATTAAGGAAAGCCATTTTGAACTCCTCCCAAAGCACTACATAGCCAACTCCCTTCTCTTCCTTCGACTAGTTGCACCATATTTGAGCTACCCCTTTGAGTTGGTACACCAACTCCGCCTTTTCATTCAGCCCAACACCCATGATAGACAAATTTTGTTGACCACATCAATGAACTCTTGGGGGTCCTCAATCACCTTTGACCCATGAAATTTTAGGGGATTCATTCTCATGAAGTCTCTTACCCAAGAGGCCAGTGTAGGAGCATGAGGGGCTTGGGCTCCTTGGTTGGCTTGATTTGCTACCACTTGTGCAAGCAAGGTGAGAGCATCCCTAAACTCTCAATTGGTCGGTTGCTACTCGGGCATGCGGGCTCGTCTTCACCTCGTGTTAGGCATAACCTAGCATAAGAAAAGAACAATCATTAGGGAGGAAAGCTTACTTTAACTCCATAGCACAACAGAGAACATGAAGAAGGGAAACAATTCCTAAAATATCTCATAGCCTCCTACTCATAGTTGTGGTGCACAACACAACCATGAATAAGACTCTAATCAATGTGGTGTATTAGACTCAGAGGATCTAACAACCTAGTACTCTAGTACTCTGATACCAAGTTTGTCATGACCCAAACCTAAGGTCTAGACATAACATGGCGAATGAGGAACCCGAGGTAACCCCAAACAAGCCTCTTGTCTTATCATTACACATCATTAGTCGTGGAAGCATTTAAATGATATACGAAAGAAATAAGGCAATAAGACTAATGGAAAAGCTAGCATCACATCATAACCAACAGACAAAAGAGTCAAAGCTCATATCGTAAGTACATAGCATGTCCAACAACACCTCTACTAGATAGATAGAGCGGGGCCTAAGACAAAGAAACCGGGCTCACCCTTATAGCTAAAGTAAATAATAAAGAAGAATATCTCAATATATAATAAGAGAAAACTTAGACTAAGATCCCCGAAGTGGAGGACTCACTAACTAGCTTGAGTAGTATCAGACTAGCCACGTGGAGGAGGAAGATGATCAACTTGAACATCAGTTCCTACATGGTGACATCATGTAGGCATAGAGTATGCATTGTACGCATAATGTACTAAGTATATAGGATGCAATGCAACAATAGAAAGGCATCATAATCAAAACTCATAGAGATAAGCAATAAATAACATAGTAGCAATATGGCATGCATGATTAATGCTTAAGTAAAACAGCTTACATAGAATAGAACATATGTGTAAGAAGAGACCATTACTATTGGTGGATCGTCACACCCCACCACCCTTGGTGATTGCGGTACTAACCCTGATAATAGGTTGGTGGATCATCACACCCTACAACCCTTGGTGCCGGAGTACAAACCCCTCGATAGTTTGATTGGTACAAACCCCCAAAATAGTCGGTGGATCATCGCACCCTACCACACTTGGTGCTGGAGTACAAACCCCCCATTAGGTTGATGGGTACAAACCCCCAACAAGGTTACCAGGCATATAAACCCCGGGTAGGGCATGGTCACATTCCAAAACTACATAGGGTGTACCATATACATGCATTCATTTCATCACCATTTCACCATATCATTATCATATACCATCATCATATAATCATTCATCTAGTAAAACATGCATTGGACCTTCAATTCCTCAAGAAACCATAGCCGGACATTTGTGTAATGCTAGTGTAAAACCTTACAATTCAAGAGTAAAATCATACTAGAAAATTCAATATAAAACCTTCAATAGATACTTGGTAACACCCTCAAGAAATTTACATCAAAACCGTTCACCAAATCTTACAATACCTTGGTTTCATAACTCAAAACATAACAAAACAGTTACAATTTCATGGGTTTCAACATGGTATGTAGTGATTTTCATAATAAGATAGATCCAATTGTAAATCAACTTTAAATTATGCAAATTATAGTAAAAGAAAGCTTGGGTATCATGGACGAAAGAAACCCGCATACCTTAGCTGGGAGATGAACTTGGTGAAAATTGGAGGTGGAGACTTGAAGCGTGAAGAGGAACCTAGAAGGAAATCCTTAGTTTTGGATGAGAGTTTGAGACTTGAATTCAGGAGTGAAAAATTTGGCTAAGTTTTTTAGTGAGTTGGGGAATGTTTTGGATGATATGAGGATGAAAATGGCTATGAATAGGTACTTTTACATTTGTAAACACTTAGTCCCAAGACTTAAAAGTCTTGGACCAAGTTAAAAAGACACACATTTTTATACAGAGGCACATTACGGAAGTGACGCGGATTCCTTTTTGGAATTGACATTTTGGGAATTTTGAATTTTGAATTTTGATATTGTTGCTCTAAAATCATGGTTACACCCTTTTTCCCCTTATTTTGACCCTTGAACAAGAATGTGAAGTCAAGTTTTTGATAGCACGCATGGATTTTGAGATATATGAAAATTAAGATTTTGGGCACTTCTGAGGTCCATTTTCGGACACTTTTTAGGGTTGTTTCAACTAAGTCTCAGTTATGATGATGTTTATGATTTCAATGGTAGTATGGGCATGGCAAGAATATGATCACATAAATGTTTATGAAATTGCACTTTATGCAAATGATGGGTGTTTTACACCAAACATATATGTATGAAGGAGCATACAATTCAGGTAGGAGGCAGGGCGAGCTATGTCCAAGGGTCCATACTCCTTTCTCATATCTATGTACTTAATGGAGTTATTCCTATGCATGAATATATGAAATTGAAGTATGATTTGGCTTTTTTAGCCTAAGTATGCATGAATATGAAGTATATTTCTCTTCTAACCCTAAGTATCTATGATTATAAAAGGTTATTTGGCCTTTAAGCCTAAGTATTCATGTGAAATATTCAAAATTTTATGCCTCTTTTACAAGCACGTGTATGTGTATATATTCTTGTGGGATGACGACCTATCACCGTAAGATTGAAGGTAGGGTAGGATATCCCTAAGGGTCCATACTCCTTTCACTTTAACTATGTTCCTAACATAGGTTTATGTTTATGCCTCTTTGCGGATGATGAAGATGAATGTTAATGGATCTATCTTTGGCAAGTAGGTCACCTCTTTATCCATTATGGGGAAGAGTATGGAGTTCCAAGTTATAGCTAACTTGGTCTTACGTGGGTTACAATCCCATCCCTATTATATATAAAGTACTTCACATTCATGCATCATGCATTTCATGACAAATTGATATATTATTCTTTGTGTTGTATGATTCTTTCTTTATATGTGCCCTTGTCATCTAACATTGAATGTAGGTTTAATAAGCTCACATGCATTGCATGCTCATATACATAGTACAACAAATATACTAACACATACTTTTGCCTACATGATATAACCATGAGGGACAAGAGAATACCTTCATCCACCGTTTGACGGCTAGATTGTATTTAAGACACTTTTTATGGTGAGTCCTATCCTCCAAGGATAAACCACCATTCCTCTACCCATGATGCTTTTGTTTATTTTATTTATATTGAGGGTCAGCCCGAGATATGTCTTCGCCCCCATCCTATTCTATGACTAGAGATATTATTGGATATCTTGTCTACTTTTGTACAAATATGTGCTATGTCTTGTACTTGGAGATTACGATTATGGTTATCTATTGGAATGGCTTTAAGGATTGATTATGAGCTTTGTGATATAGATTCATGTTATGATGTGAAAGATCCTAAGTCTTGCTTTGCCCCTATAGAGTGAGTCATGCTTACCCGCCCCTTAGTCTTATGTGTTATGTGTTATGTGAATCCATGTAAATACCTTACCCTATGACATCTCCATAGCATGAGTTCTACTTTCTCGTCCCTTAGAACTATGTGTTTACTATTTCAAATGTACTTCCAAAATGATGATGTGTGAATGGATGCTATGAAGCTTGTTTGGGGACTCTTGGGCCCCCATTGGCCATGTCACTCCTAGATCATAGGTCCGGGTCTTGCAATACTTGGTATCAGAGCACTAGGTCTGTAAATGATCCTCGGAGTCAACATGCTGAGTCGAGTAGAGTCCTGTTTATGGTTGTGAAATGCACCATCCCTTTAAGTGGGAGGCTATGATGGCGTTATAGGACTTGTATCACTTCTTCATGTCTTATGTCATACTTTGGACTGTGTATAATGGTTTCCTAATCCTGATGATATCCTTGCTACATTACAGAAGTTGCCTCTATGAAGAGCTCCCCTACCAAGATCGGCCCGATTAATGAGGACCAAGTTCCTCAAGAGCTTATGAAGAGCCTTTCACTAATGGTGAATCCTGTACAACTTTAGCTATTACTACACAAGTGGTGACTACTCAGACTAGACAAGTTAATATTTCTCCCCGTGATCCTACTCCGACTTTTAGAGTGAGAGATTTTACCTGAATGAGTCCTCCAGAGTTTTATGGGTCAAAGGCTGATGAGGCTGCTTAAAAGTTCATTGATGAGCTCACTGAGGTGTTAACTGTTATGGGGGTAACCTCTGAGGAGATGCTGAGTTGGTTGCATATTAGTTAAAGGATATGGCTCAAGTGTGATACACTCAATGGGTGATGGAGAGGGTCTGTGGTAGTGTTGTTCATTAGAAAGAGTTCAAGTTTGCATTTCTAGACCATTTCATCCCTTTTGAACTTAGGGATGCTAAGATGACAGAATTTATCAACCTCAAGCAGAGTGGTGTGTGTGTGAGGGAGTATTGCCTCAAGTTCACAAAGCTCTCGAAGTATGCTCCCATGTTTATAGCTAAAACCCTCGTGCAAGAATGCACAAGTTTATTATGGGATCTGTGAGTTAGTTGTGAAAGAATATCGTACAACTATGCTTATTCAAGATATGGACATGTCCAGGCTCATGACATATGCTGAACAGATTGAAGGAGAAATGCTTAAGGAGAAGAGGGTGCGTAATTCTAAAAGGGTCGTATGATGGTAGGTTCTCCAACTCCAAGGGTGGTGGTTATGGTCGCTTCTAACAAGGTCAAGGTTGTGCCTTCTCCCAAGGTATAGATTGAAGGTGGACCATTGCCTCCTCGATGTGACAAGTTTGGAAAGGCTCACCCCGAGAAGTGCTTATGGGATTCAGGTGCTTGCTTTGGGTATGGTGAGACGGGCCACAAGCTTGATGGTTGACCAATGGCACCAAAGAAAGGTCAAATAGTTCAAGGTAATCAAGTCCAACCAAGATCCCCATAAGGTGCTGCCCCCAGAAACAACAAGTTCTATGCTTTGCATGCTTGACAGGAAGTGGAAAAGCTCTGGATGTTGTTACTGGTATATTGAAAGTCTTTGATTTTGATATTTATGCTTTGCTTGGTCAGAGTGCAAATTTATCTTTTGTGACTCCTCTTTTGGCTGTTAAGTTTGGTTTGAGCCCTGAAATCTTGAGGGAGCCCTATTCAGTCTATACTTCGGTGGGTGAATCTATTATTGCCCGAAGAGTCTATTGGGGTTGTCCTGTCTCTGTTTTACATGAAGTCTTTCTGTGTGATCTTGTAGAACTTGTGATGTTTGATTTTGATGTTACTCTCGGGATGGATTGGTTGCATGCTTCTTATTCCTCTATAGATTGTAGAACTTGGAAGGTCAACTTCTAATTTCTGGATGAGCCCGTTCTTGAATGGAAGGGTAGTGGCTCCACTATTAAAGACTGGTTTATTTCCTACCTTAAGGCCCGAAAGATGATTTCTAAGGGATGTATCTATTATATTATGAGGGTTAAAGATATGAAATCTGAGTCACCTACTCTTCAATTAGTATCGGTGGTGAATTACTTTCCAGGTGTTCTCCCCAAAGAATTACCACATATTCCTCCCGAAAGGGAGAAGATTTACTGACCCCAAAAAACTGCCTGAAAATGTGCCTTGGAAGTGCCAGGAATCATAATTTTCATATATCTCAAAATCCATGCGCAATATCGAAAATCCGACTTTATATTCTTGTTCAGGGGGTCAAATTGAGTAGGCAATGGGTCTAACCCCGATTTTAGATCAACCGTATCAAAATTTGAAATTTCCAAAGTGCAAGTTCATGCGAGCTTCTCGCGCCCCTGGCGCGTCGCACCTAAGGCGTGCAGTAGTGTTGCTTTTGGTCCAGTTTTGACTTCGATCCAAGACTTTTAAGTCTTGGGCCTAAGTGTTCCCAAACGTGAAAATACCCATACTTAGTCATTTTTTACCCTTATATCATTCTAAACATTTCCCAATACTCATTCAAACACTTATCCAAATTTCTAATCCTAATTTCAAGTCTCAAAACCCATATTCTAATCCTAATTTCAAGTCTCAAAACCCTATCTAGATCTAAGGATTTCCTTTCAAGCTTCAAGTCTCTATCTTCAATGTTCATCGAGTTCATCTCCAAAGCTAAGGTATTTGGGTTTCTTTCATGGGTTCCTTTCGTCCATGATACCTAAGCTTCCTTTTACCCTAATTTGCAAGATTTAAGGTTGATTTACAACTAGGTCTTAATTATTATGAAAATCACTGATCACTATGTTGGGTTTATGAAATTGTGACTATTTTACTATGTTTTGGGCTATGATTCTAAGACCTATTGTGAGATTTGAGGGAAGCTTTGACGTATATTGGTTTAAAGTATTACCAATTATCTATTGATGGTTTTACAATGATGTTTCTAGCATGATTTCACTCTTGAATTGCATGGTTTTACACTAGCACTACACACCCTCTAAGTGTTTGATAAAATATCCAGTTATGGTTTTTTGAGGAATTGAAGGTCCTATGCATGTCTTATGAATTAAATGATTTTATGATGATGAAGTGATGATGACGTGGTGATGGGGAATGATGATGAAAGGAAATGTATGTATGCATGTGATGATGAAAAAAGTGTATATATATAATATTATCTCTATAGTGTTGGGGATGACCGAGCCTAGCTCGGGGGGTTGTAGCCCCGGGTAACCTTATTGAGGGGTTAGTACCTCAATTGCCTAAATCGGGGGATGGTAGGCCCATAACCTTGTTTGGAGTTTGTACCTATCAAGCTTGTTGGCGGTTTGTACCCATCAACCCGTTGGGGGGTTTGTACTCCATCACCCCGTTGGGGGGTTTGTACTCCATCAAACATTTGTTGGGGGGTTTGTACTCCATCAATCACTTGAAGAGGTTTGTACCTCATGCGCCTCTCCAAGGGGGGTGGTAGGCCTTGGCTTGCACTATAATAGTAACTTTACACTCAAATTATGTTCTATATAAGCATAATTTTACTTCAAGCATCATTCGTACATGCCATATTGTTAGTATGCTATTGATTGCTTATGATTATGCATTTTACCTATGATACCTATCACTTGTTGCATTGCATCATAAATAGTTAACATATTCAAACATACTAACGCATACTCTATGCCTACACGATGTCACTATGTAGGAACCGGTGCACCACTCGATCATTCTCCTCCTCTATGTGGCTAGTTTGATTGTCCTACAAACTGGTTGGTGAGTCCTCCACTTTGGGAACGTTGCTTATGAACTCTTGCTATGTATTAAGACTATCTTTTTTTGGTTACGTAGTAACTATGAGGCTAAGCTCGGTTGATTGTCTTGGCCCCCACTCTTATCTTTGTAGTAAAGGTGTTGTTGGACATGTTACATATCCAGGTTATGAGTCTTGACTCTCTTGTTTCTTGATGTTATGATATAAAAGTTTATCCATAGTCCCAATTCCCTTGTTTATGCTTTTTTGTCACTGTCATTTTAATTGCTTCCGCGAACAAAGATGTGTAATGATATGCTATGAGGCTTGTTTGAGGTTCCTTCGGGTTCCCCATTCGCCGGTCACTCTAGGTCTTAGGCTTGGGTGATGACAAAGATGGTATCAGAGCACTAATTTGTTAGATCCTCAGAGTCCAACACACCTCTTGATTAGACTCCTATTCATGGTTTTGTTGTGTATGACAACTATGAGTAGGAGGCTATGAGACGTTTTAGGAATTGTTTCCTTCTTCATGTTCTAAGTCATGCTATAGAGTTGAAGTAAGCTTTCCTCCCCTAATGCTTGTTATTTGCTATGCTAGATCATGCTTAGAGAGAGAGAGAGAGAGAGAGAGAGAGAGAGAGAGAAAGAGAGAGAGAGAGAGATGAGCCCTCATGCCCGAGAAGCAACCGACCAATGGAGAGCTTAGGTGTTCTCACCTTGCTTGGACTAGTGGTGGCAAATCAATCCAACTAAGAAGCAAAATCCCCTCATGCTCCTATACCGGCCACTCAGGTGAGACATTTCATGAGAATGAATTCCCAGAATTCCATGGGTTTGAAGTGAGTGAAGACCCTCAAGAGTTCATTGATGAGGTTTACAAGATTTTTTCTATTATGGGTATAAGGCCTGAGGATAAGGCGGAGTTGGCGGCTTACCAACTCAAAGGGGTAGCACGAATATGGTACAACCAGTGGAAGAAGGAAAACAGAGTCAATAATGTGGTTCTGTGGGAAGAGTTCAAGGTGACCTTTCTTAATCAGTTTTTCCCTCTTGAGCTTAGGGAATCCCAATTAGTGGAATTTATGAATTGAGATAAGGGTCCATGAGTGCAAGGGAGTGTGCCCTCAAGTTCACCCAACTTTCCAAGTTTTCTCCTCACTTGATTGCGAACCCAAGGTCGAGAATGAACAAGTTTGTTATGGGTGTCTTCAACTTTGTTAGTGAAGAATGCCTATCCACCATGTTGATTAGTGACATGAATTTGTCACATTTGATGACCTATGCCGAACAAATGGATGAGGAGAAATTGAGGAAGATAAGGGGTCATGAGGCCAAAAGGGCCCGTTTTTTTGAGGGTAACTTCCAAATGAATGGCCAATTGCAACGAGGCCAAGGGTCTTCTCATACATTTTAAAGGAGGGTTGCAATGATTTTCTGAGGGCCCAAGGTGGTAGAGGTATGGCTCTTATTGATGTGTGTCCGAAGTGTGGTAAGGGTCATGGTGGCCCATGTTTGAGGGATACCGATGCTTTCTATTATTGTGAGGAAATAGGGCAAGTTGCAACAAGGGTAAGTAGATTCATCCTAAAGGTGCTAACGCGGTTCATTTGGGGAGAGATGGCCGACAGGATGGTGCCCCAAGGCACAATCAATTTTATGCTTTGCATGGGAGGAAAGGGGTTATGAAGCCCCCGATATAGTTACCGATATGTTGAAATTCTTTGACTTTTATGTGTATGCATTGATTGATCCGGGTGCCACTCTTTCTTTTGTTACCCCCTTTGTTTCCAAAATATTCCATGTTGTGCTCAAATTATTGCATGTCATATGAGGTGTGTACTCCATATGGTGCATCTATTGTTGCCAGGAAAGTTTATAAAATTGTCCTATTTGCATCATGCATAAAATGTTGCCTTGTGATCTTGTTGAGTTAGACATGATTGATTTTGATGTCATTCTTGGTATGGATTGGTTGTATGCCTATTATGCTTCTATTGATTGTAGAACCCGTATGGTCAAATTCTAATTTCCAAATGAACCCCTTCCTTGAGTGGGAGAGTTTTGATGTGGCGGTCAAGGGTAGATTCATCTCTTGCATTAAAGCTTGTAAGTTGATCTCAAAGAGGTGTCTTTACCATCTTGTGAGGGCTAGGGATATGGAGTCTAAATTCCTTCCCATAGAGTTGGTTCCAATTGTAAATGCATTTCTAGACGTCTTCACAAATGACCTTCCCGGTGTTTCTCCCAAAAGGGAAATAAACTTTTGCATAGACCTCCTCCCGATACTCAAGCCATTTCTATTCCTCCTTGCCATATGGCCTCGGCGGAGTTGAAGGATCAATTGAAGGACTTGTTAGAGAAGGAATTTATTAGGCGTCACCAATCACCATGGCGTGCACCAGTGTTGTTTGTGAAAAAGAAGGATGGGTCTCTTAGGATGTGTATTGACTACCGGCAATTCAATAGGGTCACAATCAAGAATAGGTATCCTCTTCAAGGATTGATGATTTGTTTGACCAATTTCAAGGGGCTAGCCATTTTTTTAAGATTGATCTTCGATCCGAGTATCATAAAGTTAAGGTGAGGGAGTGTGATATTCCCAAGATGGCCTTCCGGACAAGATATAGGCATTATAAGTTTGTTGTGATGTCTTTTGGGTTGACTAATGTACCGGCCATCTTTATGGACCTAATGAATATCTTTAAACCCTACCTTGATTCCTTTGTTATGGTCTTCACTGATGATATTTTGATCTATTCTCATGGTGAGGAGGAGCATAGGGCTCATTTAGGGATTGTGTTGCAAAGTTTGAGGGAGGAGAAATTGTATGTTAAATAGGAAAAGTGTGAATTTTGGTTGAAAAAGGTTGCCTTCCTAGGACAAGTGGTGTTGAGGGATGGTATCAAGGTGGATCCTAAGAAGATTGATGTGATTAGAAATTGGCCTAGACCATTGACCGCGTCAGACATTAGGAGTTTCTTGGGCTTAGCAGGGTATTATCGGAGATTTGTGAATGGGTTCTCTTCTATTGCTTCCCCTTTGAAAAAATTGACCCAAAAGAAGGCTAAGTTTGTGTGGATCGATGAAGGTGAGAGGAGCTTCCAAACCTTAAAAGACAAGCTTGTGTCTGCTCCTATATTGTCACTAGCAGATGGGCTTGAGGGGTTTGTGGTGTTTTATGATGCTTTTACAGTTGCTTTGGGTTGTGTGCTAATGCAAAATGGTAAGGTGATAGCCTATGCTTCTAGGCAACTCAAGGTTCATGAAAAGAACTACCCTACCCATGATCTTGAACTAGCCGCCATGCTATTTGCATTAAACATATGGCGACATTATTTGTATAGGATGCATGTTGATGCGTTCACCGATCATAAGAGCCTCCAATATGTTTTCACTCAAAAAGATCTTAACTTGAGGAAAAGGAGATGTTTAGAACTTCTTAAGGACTATGACATGAGTGTTCATTATCATCCGGGTAAGGCTAATATGGTGGCGGATGCTTCGAAATGGGTGTCCATATGTAACCTAGCTCATGTTGATGTTGGTGAGAAGGAGATGGCTAGGAAAGTGCATCGATTGGTTAGATTGGGGGTTAGATTGGAGGAGGTTGGTAGTGGAGATGTTGTTGCTATGGATGGTTCTAAGTCTTCTTTGGATGGTGAGGTGATGGAAAAACTATCCCTCCTTGATAGAGTTGAAGGCCTTGGTGAAAGAGGGAAAGGTGAAGATTTTCTCCCAATGGGGAGATGGTGCCCTTAGGTACCAAGGTAGGTTGCATGTACCATATGTTGATAGCTTGATAGAAAAGATCCTTGAGGCCCATAACTCTTCTTATTCTATCCACCCTGGTTCCACAAAAATGTATCGAGATTTGAGAGAGGTGTATAGGTGGGGAGGCATGAAAAGGGACATCACCAAATTCGTTTTCGATTGTCATAGTTGTCAATATGTCAAAGACGATCGTCAAATGTTGGGTGGCCTAACGCAAGACAGAGATTCCAACTTGGAAGTCGGAAGTGATTAATATGGATTTTGTGGTAGGGTTGCCTAAGACTAGAAAAGGTTTTGATTCCATTTGGGTTATGGTTGATAGGATGGCGAAATCAGCTCACTTTCTACGGGTTAAGACCACATACAGGGCTGCAAGGTATGCTAGGTTTGCACATTAATAACTTGGTGAGATTGCATGGGGTTCCTTTATCCATCATATTGGACCGTGGAGCTCAATTTACTTCACATTTTTAGAGATCTTTCCAAAGGGATCTTTGTACTAGAATTAAGCTTTTTATGGCCTTCCACCCTCAAAAGGATGGCCAAGTCGAAAGGACCATCAAAACCCTTGAGTATATGCTTAGAGCATGAGTGTTGGAGCTTAAAGGTAGTTGGGATGATCATCTTTCGTCGATGGAGTTTGCCTACAACAATAGCTATCATTCTAGCGTCGTTATAACTCCATTTGATAATCTTTATGGTAGATGTTGTAGATCACCGGTGGGATGGTTTGAGGTTGGTGAGGTGGCCTTGTTAGGTCCATATTTGGTTATGGAGGCTCTTGAGAAGGTTAGGATGATTAGAGAAAGGTTGAAGACCGCCTAAAGTAGCCAAAAGTCCTATGCCGATGTAAGGAAAAGGGATCTTGAATTTCGAGTTGGTGATTGGGTTTATTTGAATATCACCCATAAAGGGTGTGGTCCATTTTTGTAAGAAGAACAAGTTGAGCCCTAGATATGTAGGCCCTGTCACACCCCAAAGTCTGGTTAGGGCGGACTGGCACCCGTTGCCGATAAGGCTCGGGAGAACCAACTTATATCTAAGCGTTTT
>JAOTQR010008270.1:0-18386 GCA_025774065.1 Solanum ossicruentum
CCTCTATCACCTTGTCGGGGGGTGCTAGGCCCATACTACCATGTGAGGGGTATGGTGTTGCAAGTTGACCACACCTTGTTGAGGGGGTGCTATGCCTCAATCACATTGTCAAGGGGTGCTAGGCCCGTACTACCATGTTGAGAGGTATATACATTGACCACCTCGTTTGGGGGTGTTAGGCCCGTACTACTATGTTGAGGGATATGTACCTTGACCACCTTGTCAGGGGGTGCTAGGCTCGTACTACCATGTTGAGAGATATATACCTTGATCACCTTGTCCGGGGCTGCTAGGCCCGTACTACCATGTTGAGAGTTATATACTTTGACCACCTTGTCGGGGGTGCTAGCCCGTACTATCATGTTGAAGGGTATATAACTTGACCATCTTGTCGGGGGGTGCTAGGCCCATACTACCAATTGAGGTGTAGATACCTCAATCACCTACCAAGGGGGTGCTTGGCATTGGATTCCAAGTATTAGATGCTTGGTCTATGATAATGGTCTCTTCCTACACATGTAATATGTTCTATACAAGCATATTTTACTTCAAGCATTGATCATGCATGCCATATTGTTCTTATACTATCCATTGGCTATGTTTATGCATTTTGACTATGTTGTCTATCTCTTGTTGCATTGCATCCTACATACTTAGTACATTCAAATGTACTAACCCATACTCTATGCCTACATGATGTTACCATGTAGGAACCGAAACTCCTTACGACCATCCTCCTTATGGCTAGTTGTGACATCTTGAAGCTAAGCTTTGGTGAGTCCTGAAGTTCGGGGACAGTAGCTATGCTACTCTTGATTATATTGTTTCTTTATGTTGAACTCTTGATACTATGAGGGTTAGCCCAAAAAGCATCTTGGCCCTTACTCAAGTCTATGTTTAGAGGCGTTGTTGGAAAAGTGATGTAATCATGCTATGTTCTTGACTTTTGTTTGTTTATAGTTATCTAAAACTTCCCTTAGTCCTTTTATCCCTATTTATACTCTTGTGTTGTTGTTTAATTCCTTTCGCGAGCAAGGATGTATAAATGATATGCTAAGAGGCTTGTATGGGGATCCCTTTGGGTTTCCATTTGCCATGTCACGTCTATGCCCTAGCTTGGGTCGTGATACCAAGGCTGACTACGAGACTCGATTATGACTCGTAAATCACATTATGAGTCGTAGAGACCTTTCGTGGAGTCTGCTAATCAGTTTTTCTATTTTATTTAGGACTTAATTATAATTGCTATAAATAATACTTTTAGGTTATTATACAAGCGGGGATGCCATTATTCAATACTTTTAGGGTTTGTACTTGGAGAACCCAATACTTGAGAGAGAAGATTATGAGAAAACGCTTGTGGTAAATTTGATCTTAATGCTTGTGATTCTCATTCTTCTTGGATTTAATTGATTTCAATTCAATTGGGTAAAAATTTAATTATATTTTCTCAATTCATAATTTCTTCATCTACCCATAGCATGAGTAGCTAAATCTATAACTAGGGTTGTTGGAGCCATGAAGAACTAACCAAGTAAACCCGGGTAATTTGTAATTCTTGAAATGGGTATATGCATGTATTAATCAATTCTCTTCATTTTGCATATTTTCTAATGGTGTCCAACATTAGAACTCGCCTAATGTTACTAATTGGACCAAGGTAATAATGAATAGGAAAAAAGATGGATTCATAGGATTTGATGATGTATTCTGGTCTAATAAACTGAACTGGGCCAAGGGGAGGTTGACTGGGACTTATAGGTAATGATTAGTATTACATACTTTGGAGATAGACCAAGTCACATAGTGAAAATTCGCCTCTCACCTTTGACCAAAGGGCTTAGTGAACTTAAATTATCATCCTGCATGCTATACATTAGACAAGAATTGAATTATCTGATGATGCTAAGTTGGGGAATCAAGGAAACACAATACCCTATTTGCTCTCTATTATTGATTGTCTCTCGTGATTGTTAGTTTAGTTTACTTTCTTATTGACTATTGCAAACCCCCCCTCCCCTTAGGGAATTGAGTTGGTTAACTACTTGAATTGTTTATTGGTGAATTTGTCTTGAGTCTACATATTCTCCGTGGGTTTGACCCTAATTTGGTTAGGTTTATATCTTGACAACGACTGCATTATCCTCTAAAAAAGAGGTGTAACATGGGCGACATCAAAGATTTCCATGTCGTTGCCTGGGAATACGGCTAGACTTAGATTGATTCATTAAGAAATTCGAGTGTTAATCCTTATTTCCTTTTGTTTTACTTTAGTTTTTGTTTTTCTTTCTTTGTAGGGTATACAAGAAATGTATTCCCAACACTCGAAGCCAAAGCAATCCTTCAACCCCATTTGATCCAGAGATTCACAGGATTACAAGAAGAATGACCCAAGAAAATACTAATAATGTGGCAAATACATCTTTGAATCAATGTAATAATGATGATGATAGGAATGAGAACCTACCTCCTTTGGAGGACATTCCATAATTTCGGGAGTTTAATGTTAATGCTTACCAGTGGAATCAGTACAGGTTGAACCCTATGGCTATGATGTGACGGGAGCTATTGTGTTGCCACTACTACCAACAGACACAAAGTTCACAGTCTCTAGTGGGTTGCTTCAGATGTTGCAGAACTGTAAGTTATTTGTGGGTTTACCATCAGAGGATCTACATATAGCCACTTGCACAATGTGGCATTTGTTTGTAAGAGTGTGCTGGGGACATAGAATTTATCTATGGATGCTATGGGACTTCGTATCTTCCCATTGTCCCTCACAGGCAGTGCTGCATTATGTCTATCGGAGCTCCCCGTAGAGTTCAATCACTAGCTGGATAGAATCGCAGAGGGCTTTTTTAGCAAGGTACTTCACCAAACCAAATAGGCTCAAAGTGGAGGACCGGATCAATCACTTCAAGCAATTCTCGGGTGATCCAATCCTTTATACATGGGAGCAATTTAATAGATGCTTGAGGAATGCACTGGACCATGAGATTCTGAGGAATGTCCGGGTGGAGAATTTCTACTGAGCTCTAGATGTTAATAGTCAAGTATGTGTTATGCCCTCTTGGGAGATCTTTTTGTAGAACAACCATTTACAGAAATTTTTGAGCAGATGAACATAGTAGTTAAATCCAACCAGGTGTGGAACCCCAGGAGTAGACACCCAATAGATCATATAAGCATTGTTAACATGAGTTCTGACCAAGAAAAAATAACTACAGATATCCTTAGTATGCTTGATCAGGATAGAGTTAACCTGGAGATGCTCATGAATCAGGGGGATTGGAAGGATGACTGGATGAATAGTTGTTATATACCACCACACAATCATGATATGGGAGATGGGAACTCTAGGATTGAGGGGAAGCTTAACAAGTTGCTAAAGAGGGCACATACTTAAGATGAGACATTGAAGGAGATCAAGTCAAACATTACCAAAATAAACCTTAAAGTGGACCAGCACTTTGTGGCAATTCAACAACTCAATAGATAATTTGGACTTATGTCAGCAACTAGATTAGATTTAAAGAGACATGATGAGAAACATTAAGAGGGACGCAAAGTTCGGTGATAAGGATGCACTGGAGCTTGAGGAAGTCTGATTACTCAAGCTAGCTAAGTCTTACCACGACAATAAATTAGGTGCTACTCTGTAGGCAACCCAAGATTTTTGATGTAATAGCAGAGTTATAGGTTTATTTTCAGTTTTTGGATTCATAGGTAGTTGTTTTTATTTGTTTTGAGTGCAAATTTTGACATTGAGTTGGTTGCATATTGGGTAATTGTGTATTTCATGAAGAGTATGCAGGTACAGGACTAAGTCAACAAATTTGGCTGAGTTCATGTCAATTTTCTACGATTGGGTCTACGACTCACACCGTATCTCTTAGAAAGTTCCAGTAAGCAGGAAAATTATGCACTCCAATTCAAGAGGCAACTTTACGATTCATAGATCAACCTCGAGTTGTGAATGAGATCCATATACTCAGGTAAGTTTTTTGAAATTTTGCTAAATATTGTGGGTTCTACGAAATCATGACTTACGAGCCATATATTCATCTATGACTCATAATCGGAGTTTCGTAGACCCAAGCCCAATTAATTTACAGCCGACTTGGTAAAGGTATAAAATGAGGGGTCAAATTATTTTGACTTCACATTCAACCTAATTGACTAAAAATCACCAAAGCTTTCCTTTCCCGTCATTTTTCTGACTAGTTTTCGACTATCGTGATCAATTTTTCTAGCGAGATTTTCGACACCTAGGGTTTCTTGATCATTCACTCTCTCATCTCTTCTTCAAGTTAATCTCCAACTTTGGTAAGTCTTGGGTTAATTTTAATCTCTAATTTACCTTATTTTTAATTACTTGATTTGATTATTATGATGAGTTTGATGTTTAGATATGTAATCCTTGATTGAATTTGAATTGTGTATGTGAAATAGGGTTGCACATAGTTGTGTTGATTATTTGAATCCTGAATTGGGTATTCTGGCCTTATGAATGTTAATTGTTTGTGCATGTTGAATCATCCACCATGTGAATGTTATTAAATGATTGTTGCTTGTAAAATTGATGGTTGATGACATAGGTACATAATAGCTTTAATGAATTACGGTTAGTCGGAATGTTAGGATAATTGATGTTTAATCATTTTTGATGGGGTGATTATATGATTGAAATTGTTGGGGGTAGGTTGTATAATTGAAATCATGTTGGTGCGTTCGTTCTTGCTTCGATATTGATGGAATTAGTTGTTGAAAATGCCTTTTGGGGTCCGTTTGATGGACTAAGAAACTCAGGTGACTGAGATTTCTTGTCCACGAGTCTTTTACGACCCGTAGAGCAATCTACGAGTCGTAATTTTCCCTTGTGTAGAATTCCCAAAACTTGATGTTTCTGAGTTTCCATCTAATGAGACCTTCTATGAGTCATAGATCACTTTACAACTTGTAGATAGGTCTCATAGACCCTGCCTGAATCTTATTATTCATTGGAGTTCTTTACGACCCCAGTCTATGACTCATAATCTACTTTACGAGTCGTACCTGGTCTCGTAGACTTTTTCGGTGACAAAAATTATTTTGATTAACTGGTCTATGAGAGCACTTTATGACATACTATGAGTCGTAAAGGATCTTTCGTTGAGAATTTCTGCAACTGACTTAGATAACTTTTTGCACTTACTTTCTTGATTCTTGGGGCTAATCATGGTGTCTTTTTATCTATTTTCCAGGTACTATGGCCTTGAAAGGTAGATGTGCTGAGATTGAGGCTTTGAGAAGAAAGACCATAGATGAGCCTTCAGATGACGAGTATTTGGGTGACGAGCAGACCACTCAACTGAGTGGGTCACTAGAGATCATCAATGCCAGACCATACACAAATGTTGCGATACCACAGACCAGAGCCATAGCCAAAGCTAGGCATACTCAGGCTTCGGTTGCTAGTCTTTCCCAATCTGAAGAGGAAGGTAGTGATAAGAGTAGGAGCAGTATGCCATAGATGACTCCATCAGGAGACGAGTCCAATCCTGCGGAGGGATCTGAGAAAGGAGAAGATGTTGAGTCCTCCATTGCACCAAAATCATCATCAACACTAGATACCTCTACTAACCGATGGTGCGTCAAGGGCATACAGACAATTTACTTGGACGACATGCGGCCCAAAAAGCCAGGCAAGCCTAACCGTTCTATCTATGAGGAGCCTAGGGTGATAGCAAATGGACTTAGTCGTGTCCTCGATCTACAGGACATGATGAGATGTTACGGGCTTATGTGGTTGACTAAGTCACTTTGACGATACTCCTCGGTGCTGGTGAGGGAGTTCTACGCATCCTAGGCAGCCACCATCTAACATTCTCTTGCAAAGGGGAAGAAACTTCTCACTCAACCCAGGCTAACAAAGACACAGGTGAGAGTTCAGCAGGTAGACATTTCAGAGGAGACTATCTGCCGTATGCTTTTTGGTCCCGAGTATCATGCCCCCAGATCTACATCGAAGTTTGACTATAGGTTAGGGTAGGCTAGGAACCCATTAATCATGAAGGATCCTGAGCACCGAACCACACTTTTGAGATGGGTGGCTAGTCATATTACAGAGCAGGGTCCGGAACTTGCTTGGGTCACCACCCACATGGAGCCTATCGTCAAGGCTTCGCTTAGCTTCCCCACCAAATTTTGGTGGGCCATTGTTCAATCACGCATCTGACTAATCTTGGTGGATAATACTCTTATGCCGGAGTATACAATTTTAGTTGCAAGCATCTTGGCTGGCTATGATATAGATTGGGCCCACCTCATCACCGAGTAGATACATTAGGCTGCATTAAAGAGGGCCACCTCCATCCCATTCCCTTGTTTGATCTACAAACTCTGTGTAGAGACTCCAGTGGAGATTTTATATCATCTAAGACCGATTGGTAGAGGCCCAACACACTTTGGAGCCCAGCCTGATCAAGGCCGACGAGAACCTAGTGGCACTACAGCGAGCACAATCTCCACCTCTGCGAAAGATGTTCTCCCCGGCACCACCGCCTGAGGGTTCTGAGAGAGACACCACCACTGCTGCTACTACAGGGGAGAGGCCCCCGCAGCATGGTATAGATAAGGAGAGGGGGCCCACTATCGTTACTACTGCACTAGAGGTCACTACTTCGCAGACTCCTACAGCGGGCATGGTCTACATGTCCGCTACTTCTATCCAGGTCATGGAGTAGAGGTTATCATCTACTGAGACTTAGTTGACTCAACATTTTTAGCAGATTAGGCTATGAGTCCGATAGGCTATCGCAGACTTGGAGGAGCGGAGTCGAGCATTCACTAATTCTACTATTCAAGACAACATTTCTGTGGTGGATACCCACATCGATGCCTTCAAGGAGAGGGTTCAGAGGAGATTGATCGAGGCCCGACCTTCAGATTTGTCAGCCCTGAAGTCGGATATCCAGCAGCTCCGAGCTAATATGATAGCATCACTAGAGGCACCAGTTACATTACCAAAGACAACATCTTCGGTGCCAATGTTGGATTTATTTGCCTTTTAGGAGCCTACAGACACTTCCTTCGGGAAGAGACCTTGTACGGATGAGGATCCAGAGGAGAGAAATGTATATGTAAAGCTCTCAAAGAATGAGGAGTTCGAGCTTGCCACAAGGAGTTCGAGGCATGATGAGAAGATGTAGCTAGCTCGTGAGCATGATAGGTTGAACGGTATTGGCCCCTCCGGACAGAGTTCTATCTCTGAGCAGACTACCCCACAAGAGGAGGATGGCCAGACTCAGCTAGAGACTGCCGCTTAAGTGCCCAGGTATGGTTTTTGACTCCTTTATGTGTTTATTTTGATTGATTTTGTGCATTGGGGATAATGCACAACTTTTTTTATGGGATTTGAGTAGTCATGGGCCTCAGTGAAGTCTGAGTAGCTTATGGTCCATAACTACCCCAATTTTTAATCCCGAAGTTTTCTTGCCTATGTTCTTTTTCCTCGTGGATATTTACTTTCTTTTGAACTAGCACGTTTAGGATATTTAGATAATATGTGTAGCATATAGTACTAATACTTATGACATATAACATGTTTTTATGTTTTGTTTTGAGAATAGTACCCACTAAAAATTTTGATTAGTAGTTAGATAGTAACCATGCACCGTTTAGGTGTTTGACAATATCTATTCTGATAAGTGAGGGTAAATTGAGATAGAAAGCATGATATGTGAGTCTTTTTTTGATAATATATGCAATGCAATGTGAGTGTGAGCTTATTTTGCTAAATTCATGTATTTTGTGCTAATTCAGAACTTGCCCTGTTACTCTAAGTTAGATTGTAGATTAAATGAATTAGAAAAGGATCTTAGGCCTTTGTTCTATAATTAGTCTACTTTAGCCTAAAATAACCAATCAAATGATGATATATCTCTTGTTCCAAATATTTGAACCTTACATGTACCAATTCTTTCAAAACACCTAATTAGCCTAGCCTTATCTAGTGGAAAATCCTGAGAATCGGCCCTGGTCTTTCCCTGTGCATTGTGAACCTTGATTAAGGCAAAATGCCTAAGTTGAGGGTGGCTACCCAAAAGCGACTCTAGTTTAGAGGATAGATATTGTGTACTTCACCACAGGCTAAAAGCCTAAGTTGAAGGTGGCTGGTAAAAAGGTAAAAGCACAGAAATAAGGGGGTGAGTTAGGAAGGAGGAGAAAAAGAAGAAAAAATCATATACCTTGTGCAAGAAAAATAAAATATGCCTTATATTGAGCTAAAAAACCAACAAAAAAAAAAGCATAAAAGCAAGCAAAAAATTGAAAAATGAGAAGAAAGCACCCCAAAAAGCTTGAATAAGGAAAAAAGGGAGAATAAGGTGAAAATGACAGAGTTGGTGGGGCGAAAGTGTAGAAAAATGCAGTTTCAAGGAGGGCCATTAGTCATTATTTTCCTAAAATATCATACCAAAGCCCTCTGAGCCTACATTACAAGCCTAGAAAGTCCTAAAGTGATCCTAGTCCAGTTAGTTGAAGGTCTGAGTCATGAATATAGAGGCAAATCTATGGTATTAGTTATTATGCATGAAAATATTTTGTGAGAGTAAGTGTTTTTGCATAGTTCCAAGGTTAAACATGAAATCATCATTGAGTGTCAAATATGAGACTTCTTTCTGTGAAGGCACTTGCATTGCATTGTTAGAATTTGACTTGTTTAGTGATTGTGGACTGTTGATAGCCCCTTGCTTGTCATAGCTGTGTTGTCATATGCACCAGTTTGCATTGGTTTGTTAAATAGGTATCTGATCCTGTTTTGAAAAGTTGGTGAGGGTATCTGAGTTTGAGATGTATATAATATATGCCATTGAGTTGAGTTTTGTGTGTTACTGTATTATCTATATAGATTGAGTCGTCGCTTGAGGACCAACATATTGAATGCTAAAACTTAGGGTTTTTTATGTTCTCAATGCGATATTTGCCAGTTTTGTGTTTTTATTTTTAGATTTGCAGGAAGACACGTTGACCATGATTTGGGGCAAAATTGCAGAAGATTGCTAGTTTTTAGTGATTTACAGGACCCTCTATGGATTATAGAGCATTTTACGAGTCGTAGAAGCAATTTCGTGACAAATCCCAGTGAAGGATGAAATCTGAAGATCAGCTCAATGAGACATGCATACGAGTCGTAAAGCATTATACGAGTCATATTGATGGGTTTTGTGAAGATTTCCAGTGAGGGACCATTTGATGAAATTAAAGCCTACAAACATGCATTACGAGTCGTGGATCAATTTATGAGTCGTGAAGTGAGGTCATAGAACAGAAGTCCAAGATCCCAGGAGCTGACTACAAGACCCAGACTACGACTCATAAATCACATTATAAGTCGTAGAGACTTTTTGTGGAGTCTGCCGACCAGTTTTTTTATTTTATTTAGGACTTAATTGTCATTACTATAAATAGTACTTTTAGGTTATTGTACAAGAGGGGGTGTCATTATTCAGTACTTTTAGGATTTGTACTTGGAGAATGCAATACTTAAGAGAGAAGATTGTGAGAAAACACTTGTGGGTAAATTTGATCTTAAAGCTTATGATTCTCATTCTTCTTGAATTTGCTTTATTTCAATTCAATTGGATAAATATTTAATTATATTTTCAATTCATAATTTCTTCATCTACCCATAGCATGAGTAGCTAAATCCACAACTAGGGTTGTTGGAGCCATGAGGAACTAACCAAGTAAACTCGGGTAATTTGCAATTATTGGAATGGGTATATGCATGTATTAATCAATTCTCTTCGTTTTGCGTGTTTTCTAATGGTGGCCAACATTAGAACCTATCTAGTATTACTGATTCGACCAAGGTAGTAATGAATAGGAAAGAGATGGATTAACAGGATTCAATGATGTGTTCTCATCTAATCAACCAAACTAGGCCAAGGGAGGTTGACTGTGACTTATAGGTAATGGTTAGTATTGCACACTATGGATATGGGCCAAGTCACATAGTGAAATTTGCCTCTCACCTTTGACCAAAGGGCTTGGTGAACATAAATTACTGTCCTGCATATTATACACTAGACAAGAATTGGGTTATTCGGTGATGCTAAGTTGGGGAATTATGGGGAACACAATACCCTAGTTACTCTCTATTATTGATTGTCTCTCGTGATAGTTAGTTTAGTTTACTTTCTTATTGATTATTGCAAAACCTCCCTTCGGGGAATTGAATTGGTTAACTACTTGAATTGCTTATTGGTGAATTTGACTTGAGTATACATATTCCCTGTGGATTCGACACTAACCTTGGTTAGATTTTATATCTTGATAGCGGTCGCTTTGTCCTTCAAAAAGGAGGTCTAACTTGGGCGACATCAATGACAGCTAGAATGCTTGCTTGTCCTCATTGCATAGAAAATAGTAAGGCATTTACTTAAAGCATGGCGAAAAAATCATGATTTGATTGTCATCGTTAGTTCTTGTCAATGGACCACAAGTTTAGAAAGATGAAACATTCATTCAGGATAAACATGATTGAAAATGACCCCTCCCCCACCTGCCACACACCTTCATCACTGATAGGGCATTAAATTTATAAGAGAGTATCTCAATTGCCTAAATTTATAAAAGTTCTACCTTCTAGACTTCCTAGATATAATGTTGGATATAATTGGACCAAACAAAACATATTTTGAGATTTATTGTATTGGAAAGATATGTGATGACCCACCAGGTCATTTTATCTACTCTTTATTCTTTTCAGCATTTAAAGCTTTCTTGTAGCAACCCCAGATCATTTATGACTTGCTGTCACTGATAGTTCGGTTGTCTGGTCATTCGTTTGATTTTTATACTTGTTTCCATATTTTGGAGTTCTTATAGTTCGAACGATTGAATTTTGTCAAAACTCTTGGAAGATGGTCTCATAACGAAACTTTGACAATTTCATCAACTCCAGAATGATCAAATTCGGCTAGAAGCATGGTCGGCTTGAGTACCAAGATCCTCAGTGTGAGTTTGTATTGTGTTTTACTTTTCAACCTTTAAAATTGACCAACGGTTGACTTTGATCAACATTCATGGAAAACACGCTCAGATGGAAATTTTGACGGTGTAGTTTGTTCTGGCATTTCATTCGATTTTCAAGGCTTCCGAACTCATTTCAAGCCCATCGATGGAATTTGGTTAAAAATAGCCTTGGGAGTGGGACCCACTTATGTGTTGTCAAAATAAAATAATTTTTATGCTTAAAACTTAGAATTTTATGTGTTCTCAAAGTGATATTAGTGCTTTTAACATGTTTTTATGTTTATTTTGTAGGATTATGGGATTTCGCATGATTTTATGGAAAGTTCTACAGAAGTTAAGTTTTTGAGGACTTAGGGGCTACTCTACGAGCTGTGATTACTTCTTCGAGCCGTAGAGAGGTTTTGTGAGTGAGATCCAGTGAAGGGCCTAGTTTCATATGTTACATCTACGAACTGTCAAATGAGCCGTGGATTAATTTTATGCCTGAAAGATCAGAGTTTGAAGAGTTTCTGAAGAGCTGTCAAATGAAACCCTCTATGAGCCTTAAGTCTAAAGACAACCCGTTAGAAGGTCTCGTGGATTGGAAGTCAATTTTTGAAAATGCAGAGTACAAAGCCTAGGTACTGGTCGTGGATCTTTATACGGCCCGTAACTCAGTCCGTAGAAGCTGTCGAATCTAGTTTTTCTGTTCTATTTTGGATTTGTATTTTGCTTATCATAAATAGGTTTTTTTAGGTCTTTTTGACAGAGAGACACAAAAGAGAATAGAGAAATACTTTTAAGACTTCATATTTTGTGATTTTTATATTGAAAATATTACATTGTGATTTCTTGTGGAGAATTTTGGATTTCTTGTTCATTTCATCACTGTAAATGTTCAATTATACTATTCTATAACATGATTCTTTCATCTAGAATGATTATGCATAGTTAAATCCACAATTAGAGTTGTGGGAACCATGAAGAACTAATAAGGTAAAATAAGATAATCCATAATTCTTGAAAAGTGTGCATGCATATATTAATTAATTCTTTCATTATGAATGCTTTTTAACAGTGGCGAACGTTAGAGCTCGTCTAATTCTTACTGACTGGATCAAGATAGTAATGAATAGGAAAAGAGATTAATTAACAGGATTCAATGTGATTCCTCTCGTCTAATCAACCAAACTAGAGCAAGGGGAGGTTGTACTGGAGCAAACGGTAAGAGTTAGTAATGTCACACTGCAAGGATGGATCAAATCATGTAGTGAAATTTACCTCTCACCTGGATCAAAGGGTTTGGTAAACTTAACTAACCGTTTTGCATGCTACACATTAGAAAATATTATGATTATCTTGTGATACTAAGTTAGGAATTCATGGGAAACATAATACCCTAGTTACTTCTCTCACTAGTTTCACAACACTTGTTCTAGTTTAAGTTTATTTACTACAATTACAACCCCCCCCTCCTCGGGAGATAAGTAGGTTAATTCATTCGACTTGCTTGTAATTACTCTAGGTCTAGGCCATATTCCCTGTGAGTTTGACCCTAACCTTGGTTAGATTATATGTTTTGACAACAACCGCTTATACCTTCAAAAAGAAGGTGTAGTTTGCGCGACATTATCCCCTTTCAGTCGTAACGACCTCATATGAAAATTTTGACTGCACCATTAAGTCTAGAACATTGTTTTTGGTGGAGGTGGCATAGTTTGTTTCCATTCACGGGATCTAAGATGAATTTTGAGTACCTCATAAAAAATTTTGGAATTGGTAAAAATCAGCTAGAACTGATTTATGGTGTTATCTCTTTAGCTACCCTAGGCTTACTATAGTGACATCATTATAGTGACCAGGGTGTCGGTTTAGCGACCCCTATGCTCACTATTTCAACTAGGGGCTCGCTATGGCGAGGTCACCCCTTGAGGGTGGATCACTTTAACGGCCCTGGGCTTGCTATAGCGATGTATGAGGGGCCTTTATATTCTCCTTAATCTTGTTTGTGGCCAGCTTAGGGAGGATATCTTTAGGAGTCATAACTTGGACATTTGGAGCTCAAATTTGGTTTCCAAAAGTCTAAGTTCAAGAAAATTTTGAGAGAGATCCGTTGGTGAGCTCAAAATCTCGATTGGAAGCTTTATTTGAGGTAAAATTGTGAATTTAGTAGCTGTCATGCACCTTTTTTGGACTAAATTTTGGAGAAAATTTGGGATCTAATTTCTGGAGAATTTTAGGTCAATTTTTAATGATTCTTGAGGCTAACTAATGTGAAATTTCGTAAAGAATATGTTGGTGAGCTTGACGTTTGGATTAGGGTAGTCAATTGAGGTGCAAACTCAAACCTAGTTTCTATGCTTGAGTAGTTTCGAACAGAATTTTGACGGAGAACTGAGAGGTGTTAATTTGAACTTTTAGAATCTGTTTTTAGTGATTCTTAGGTTCGAATTATGAGGATTTTTTCAAGGAATGATATGGTGTGATCAAAAAGTGGGTTGGAGGTTTTGTCGAAGGTAATTTCACAAAATTCGTTGTTGTCTATTTTCTTTAAAATTCCTTGTTGTATGAAATTATTGTTTGAGCATAATTCTTTCATGTCAGATTTTGAAAATTGTGTTCTTGGTATCAAAATGTTCATTTCGTTATGTAAATTGATAAATTGATAGCGAGGCGAGATTAGAGGTGATTTGGGAGTGGATAATTACCATAAAGTGGATTTAGAATGCGCGTGATCGATTTCGAGGAAATAAGCGGCTCCTGTTCTTGACTAAGCTCTTCTTGATAATGTTTAGTATGAATTTCATGATTATTTGGATTATAGTTTCCTCATACGCTTTATGTTCCCTTCTTTCTCATTCTCGTGCTTATAAGTCGAGCCTTTGTTTAAGATATGCTTTAAGGGGCCTTAGTTAGAGCTGGTGGATGTAGTAGGCATCGATATGGGTTGTTTATTACCAGGTAAGGATCATGTATCGACCTTAGATTAGGTTAAGTCTTAAGCTAGTAAAGTTCCTTTTTAGACTTTGATTTAGGTTGGTAGTTATGTTATTTTTCAAATAACGTGTAATATTCTTTAGGGGAGAGTGTAGCTGGATTTAGAATAAGATTAAGCCTTAATGCATGATTGGAGACCCTTATAGTGGTTATAATTAGTTTTGGACTTTCAGTGGGGTTTATTAATGGAGAGGAGTTGACCTAGTAGTCGAGTTTTTGGGTAGACTACGTAGTCGTAGGTTAGCTTGTTAGTGCTTGTTCTGGGATGGAAACCATGGACTTAGGGTGAGGCTTGCTATGAGAAGAGTTTCCAGTTTAGATTTAGAGATTTGAGAGTCTCATTGTGGCTAGGAACTAGTTCAACTAGCGTTTTGAACTTGGTGTAGGCGATAGGTTTTGAGATAGATTTTTCCTCCTAGGTTGCCCTTAGCCGTTTGAGGGTACTTACTTAAATCCTAAGCTGGTGGATTATGATGTTTTCCTAATATATATATATATATATATTGTGCATGAATATCTATGGTTGAGCTCGAGGCCTTGAATTTTGAGCAGCTAGACCTCAGGTTAGTCCCCTCAGCCTTCGCCTCTATAGTAGTGCAAGTTTAGTTTCCTGATCTTGCGTAACTTTTTTGGATGCCAGGGTGACATGCATTATATTAGTTATTCATACATTCTATATTTGTGGTACGATCTCAGTCATACATTGTTTTATCATTATGCATGGCGAGTGAGAGGGATGAAATCATTTTTCTGTAGTGTTGTATTTGAATAACCTTGTACTGGTATGTTATGTATTTAGAAGCTCAAATATTGACTAATGCTAGGTCATGGGTTGAGGTACATTACTTTCTTCATTATTTGTATTTGTTGCCCTCTGTAGTGGCAACTTTTACTTAGTAGCGTTGTCTTTTGTTGGGTAGCCTGTTGCCTATGTTCTAGAATACAGGGTAGGCTTACCTACCAGTGGATTAGGGTGAGTGCCATCATGGCTTGAAAGGTTGGGTCATAACAAGATCATCTCCTACAACATAATCTTGAAATGATGCATTTTTTAAAAAAAATTATTTTGACAATTTATTTAACATAGTGACAAATTTACTTTACTTTAGGGATGAAGAATCTTGTGGGAGCAACAGGCCTAATCTTAATGATGAAGGTGATAATGATTTAAGTTTTAACCATTTTTAATTAATCAAAATGGTCGAGAATTTAAAAGGCTTGGAAGACGAGGCTTCACTACTATGAAATGGCAGTCAGTTATAACTCATATTTCGCTTAATTATCCCGAAATCAGATCATACCTTAATTGTTAAATTATCTTATTAAATTACATAGTAACAAATGTTTACTAGCTAACAAATTATATATATCAGCATCTGTTTGCTCGTAAACACATGAGGCAATGAAGTCATATATACGAGATTTTGTAAAAAATTATTTAAGTGTAAAAGTTTATTTATATTGAATCATAAGTATAATGTATTCATATTATACTAAATTATATTATTATGAAGACAATTTGTAGGTTTGTGATGAATACTCAAATATCGAACATTTGTGATTAGCAAGAGAGATCGCAGTCGAACCTGAATCTAAAATTTATACAATGAAATAAATATTATGTGATGATTTTAAGTTTCAAACTGACGAAGTTTCTATGTACAAAAAAAATCATAATAGTGGTGTGTGCATTCAAAATGATGTAGATGGTAATGGCCAAACTATTGAATATTATGGTGTCATTCAAGAGTTTATTGAAGTAAGATATACATTCAGGTTGGCCTAAAACAAGATAGTATTATTTCGGTGTAAGTAGTTTGACTAATCACACAGAGACACAAGGGTGGGTCAACAACATAATATAATTGAAGTTAAGCATACCAGACAATATGGAAGTTATGATCTTTTATGATTCCCCAAAATGTTAAGCAAATCTATTACGCTCCATATCCATTGCATAGAGATAAGGTTGAATGGTGGGTTGTTATTAAGACAAAGTTTGTGGAAAGAATTGAAATTGAGAATGCATTAGATTTGGCACACCAAAATAATGCTGCACTTGTTCAATAATAAGTTGATGTTGAGTTGGAAACCACACTAGAACATCCTCAACACATACTAGAACAGGTTTCTGATGATGAGCTCATTATGTCACATGTTGAGAAAAAAGTAAATGAGGAGTATGAATTATTAGAGGAGGAGGAACGGGAGGACAATTAATATGAAACAACTGAGGAGAAGAGATGAAAGAATGGCAAAAATGAAACAAGCGAGGAGGAATAAAGTGGTAGATCATAACTAGTATGTAAGTTTATTTATTTTGCTAATACTAAATTTATTTAATTTATGTTTATTATATATTATATTATCACTTTTTATACAGATGTCATTAGGTTATGGTGATCAATCCCGGGGTCATCTTTGAGGGTTCGTCATTCTGATTGGTGAGAAGATTGAGATAAGGCTTTTAAAATGGCTAACCCCAGATGATCCCGAGTTATATCATCATGACCTGATGACGTCTATATATAAAGAAACAATATGATATATAAAAAATATAAATTAAAAATAAAAAAAATTATAAAAGCGACGAACTGCGTCACTTTTCTTCTAGCATTTTTCTCCATTTTCTAGTATTGTACTAAACATATATAAATATATAAAGGAAGTTATACTTACCTTCCTCCTCCTCTTCTTTTTTCTTTTTCTTTTTTTTTTTTGAAAATTACATAAAATATTAAAGAAATCAAAATAATGGGGCTCAAGTGAAATTTTGAAAAATTTAAAGAGACAGCCAAATTTATTAATTATTGTGATTTATAATATTTTGTATGTCTTTTTAAATATATAATAAATTAAAATAAAAATAGTACAAACAAATTAGTTAAAGTGGAGAAATGCTTCAAATAATTACAAACATCAAGTGTTTTTATCGTATTATTGGATGATTAGCCAGAGTCGTAATGCTGGTGCGATACATTTGGTGTCTAAGTTTGTACCTTCTATTATGCTACAATAATGGATAATTTTTAATAATTATTTAATTATTTCCTCGGTAATATGACCGTCTCCTAAATAAAATTAAGAGCTATAAACGAAAAAATAGAATAATTCTTAATTTGTAGGTGGCTACAAATAAGAGTAAAATAGAGATGATTTTTGTCACTAATAAGACATAATTTGGAATAAAAAGTTTATACACAACATTGTAAATTGGGTGATAAATAATTTATGAATTGAGGAAGAATTGTGATGGAACAAAATTATTATAGAATACTATAATGTATTGACAAAAGTATGTCTAGGGTGGTGCCACGTAAAATCCCTTTGACTTTTCCAAATAAAGAAGAAAATAATAAATTGTAGAAATAATAAATTTTAGAATTAATTAAGAAGGCCCTATAAACAATGAGTTGAGAAACAAAATCAAGGAGGAGAATGAGAAATTTTTTTTTTAGATATTTATTTCATACTATATAAATATAAGTTAAGTATATAAATATGAAGTGAACTCACAAATATATCGAGAATTTAGCCAAGAAAAATAAAAGGAGAGCAAAGAAAATAATATTAAACTAGTAATTAAAAAAAATTAAACTAGTAATAGTTAAAACATTTTGTTGGCTATCTCTAATAACTTTTAAGATACTCCTTTTTTAATTTTTCTTTGTCATAGTTTTACGAGGTCGCTCTGATTAAATTTTAACATTAAATTGAAGTACCAAAATTTGAAATTTAGATGATTGAAAATTACATGAATCTTCTTGTATGTCAAAGTTCATGAAATTAAACTTTAAAAAATGAAATGATGATAAATAAAAGTGAACGAGGATTATTATTAAAAGATAATTTTACTTTGATGCAAAGTGTTCTCCATGGCATATGAATTCACGTGAGTTTTATATCAATTGCAAGCTGTGTGGTTGCTTTTTTTCTTGGCAAAGTTCATCTCGAATCCTCTACTTATTTCATTTGTATATATTTCAAAAGTTTAAATGTTTTGATAATAATATTCTACTACTAGTTGAGATATTTTTGGAACTATAATCTCAACTTATTGAAATGTCCGGTTTATAGAATAGCTAGTAGCTACCACACACTTTCTGGTCATTAAATTATTTAATTTATTTAGACTCTGGTATTCTTATACAATTTCTAGATCATAAAAATATTATATATTTCCTGTCCTGAATTATTGTTCCTTATCCATTCACTTAATCTTGCTCTTAAATTTGTTGTTTTGTTTACTAATTATTCGTCTAACAAATAATGTGGGTCAATATGAAACAATTCTTCCACTCCAATCCAACATTAATTTTGGAACTTTCCTTCAATTTTCAATCATGCAAATCTAGAGCAATCTCTCTCTCCTCCCCCCCACCCCCCCCCCC
>JAOTQR010008281.1:0-18384 GCA_025774065.1 Solanum ossicruentum
GAGAGAGAGAGAGAGAGAGAGAGAGAGAGAGAGAGAGAGAGAGAGAGTTTAATACTTAAATAACATAGATGAGTCAAGCTCAAACATAATACATAACTTGTCTAACAACACCTCTAAACGAGGCCAAGACAAAGCAACTGGGCTCACCCTCATAGTCGAAATAGAACATAAGATAGATTTTCTCAGTATAAAGCAAGAAAAAGGAAAGAAGAGACCAAGGTCCCCAATGTAGAGGACTCACCCACTAGCTTGAAATAGCACCGCCTAGCCACGTGGAGGCAGAGGATGATCAACTTGGGTACCGGTTTATACATGATGATATCAGGTAGGCAAGAGTATGCGTTATTATGGTTGAATATAGTAAGTATGTGGGACACAATGTAACAATAGTTAAGCTTCATATAATAGAAAATAGGCATGATATAATAATATGACATAATGGTCAATGCATAGTAAACATGCTTAAGTAACTCACACTCATATAGAATATCATATGGGTAGAAGAGATCAAGCTAGCTATTCAAGGTATAAACCCCTTGGTGGTTATGTGGTATAAACCCCTCATATGGTTGATGATAATTACACCTTAACAACAAGGTGATGAAGTATAAACCCCTCGTATTGTTGATGATAATCACACCTTATCAACACGGTGACGAAGTAACCCCTCGCATGGTTAATGGCTATAAACCCCCAACATGGTTACCCGGGCTCTTGTCCCTCCAGATCGAGTATGGTATACTATAACACTTTATATGAGTATATCATATACATAAGATCATTTCATTATCATAACATCAATCATATTATATCTCATGCTTCGGACCTTCATTTCTCAAGAAACCCTAGTCAGACATTTTATCAAACAGTTGGGGGGTGAAATGGAGGTAAAAGAGCATGCAATTTAGAGGTAAAATCATGCAAGAAAATATGTAGTAAAACCATCAATCAACACCTTGCAATACTCCCAAGACATTCACATCAAAACCCATCATCAAATCCAACATTAGATCTGAGATTTGGAGCTCAAAACATGCTAAAACACCATACTTTCAAGAATTGAAATCATTGTGTTGTAAATTCATCAATATACCAGACCCCCATGTAAAATTAACTTTAAATCATGCAATATTAGTAAAAAGAGGGTTTAGGCACCATTGGTGGAAGGACCCAGTTGTTCAACACCACATACCTAGATTTTGGAGAACCCTTGAAGAAGATTGGAAATGGAGACTTGAAGCTTGAATGAGATCCTTGATGAAATTCTTAAGATTAGTCTTGAGTTTTGGGACTTGAATCTTGAGAGAAATATTAGTCTAAGTGTTTGAGTGAGTATTGGGGAATGTTTAGGATGATCTGAGGGTAAAATAAGGCTAAGTTTAGGTATTTTCACGCATGGGAAGGTCTAAGCACAAGACTTAAAGCCTTGGACCCGAAACAGAAAATTGGCCAAAATAGCACTGGGGCGGGTTGCGCCCCAGACGCAGATCCCTACTATTTTTAACTCACTTGAAAAATTCATAATTCGATTCGGTTGCTCTAAAATTGGGATTAGACCCTTTACCCCCTAATTTGGACCCCGTGAACAAGAATATGATGTTGGATTTTTAAAATAATGAACGAATTTTTAGATATATGGAAAATAAGATTTCGGGCATTCGAGGCATGTTTTTAGGCACTTTTTGGGATCGTTTCATTTGTGAACCTCTCTCACATAGTGTTAATTAAATCACCAGGTAGTTGCTCGAAGTTGTTGAGTTGGTCCCTCAACTTCAGCTTCTTCGACCTCGAAAAGAATCTATCTAAAAAGGCCTTCTGCAGTTCATCCCAGCTGGTGATCAATATCTATAAGAGCTCGGATAACCAAACTTTACAGGATCTTGGATAACCCTAGCAGTGCATCACCTATTAGAGACAATGGGAAGACATATCCTAATGGTATCCATAGACAGACTCTGGCTTCCCATCATACTTTTACAAACGAAAACAATGTTGTGTGGATGGTTGTACAGATCCTCTGATAGTACCCTGCGAACAACTCGAAATTCTGTAGCATTTGTAATAACCTACTCAAAATAACAAATTTTGTGTCATCAACTAGTGGTGGTAACGCAATAGCTCTATTTACATCTATCACTATAGGGTAAAACGGATATTCTTTCCATGTATAAGATATGGTATGTAGATGCTCTAGCAGTGGGTTAATATGCTTTAGTGGAGGTGGCTTATTATTGTTCTCATTCTGGTTCTGATTCAATGTTGTATTCACTGCATCAGTTGCAGCATTGTTCACATTGTCCTGGATCATTCTTCTATGTGCCTTTTGGATCTAAGGGTCAAACAGAGTCAAGGGTATGCCTTGACCTCGAGTGTGATACATACACTAAACCTGCACGCTGAAACAAAATAAAATTAACAAAATACATAAAATGAGGGAAATAAGGGTTATTTCCTAAATTACTCAAATTAAACAAGTATGGCCAAATTCCGCAGCAATGGTGCCAAAATGTTGATGTCGACAAAGCTATGCCTCTTTTTTAAGGTTAAAGTGGTCATTGACAAGATATATAACCTAACTGAGGTTAGGGTCAATCCCTAAGGGAATATATCAAAATAATTTCAAGCTATGAGTTAATTAACGTACTTATCTCCAAAAAAAGGGGGTTGTTATTTGTAGAAAATAATCCTAAACTAAAACAAGTGTGTAAAACCAGTGAGAAGAGTGACTAGGTTATTATGTTCCCCATGATTCCCTAACTTATTATTATTACATAATTGCATTATTTTTTAGTGTGTTGCATGCAGAATGGTAAGTTAATTTTACCAAACCCTTTGATCCAGGTGAGAGGTAAATTTCACTACGTCATTTGATCCATCCCTGCAGTGTGACATTACTAACCCTTATCTATTGTCCCAGTACAACCTCTCCTTGATCAAGTTTAATTGATTAGATGAGAAGAAATTGATCGAATCCTATTAATTAATCACTTTTTGAAATGCGCAAATTATGATTCGAAAATGTCCATAATCGCAATTTCCATTTATCTCAATATCTGTGTCAAATATAAAAAATTTGACTTCAAATTCTCGATCAGTGGGCAAAATTGAGTTGGGAATGACTATAACACGGATTTTAGAGGACCCGTAGCGAAAAATAAATTTTGCTAATTTTCGATTACCGGAGAGCATCCGCGCCCTGGCCGCGATGAGCCAGGGGCGCAAAGTAGTATTATTTTACATGTGTGTTTGGTACGCATCATGGAGTGGATGTGAACCAGTACATTGTTTTTCCTTAATTTTTCCTGTGCCGGCCAAGGGTATTGGGGTCATAGCCCCATGCCCACTTATATGTGAAAATACCCATACTTGGCCATTTTTCAACTCTATATCACTCAACTCTCTCACAAAAACCTCTCCAACACTTAACCAAAAATCTTCTTCAAATTTCAAGAATTTCAAACTTAACTTTGGAACTCAAGGATTCACTTCAAGCTCTATGTTTCCTTCAATCTCATCTCAAGAAAACTCAAGTTTAAGTTATGTGGGTTTCATCCATTAGGTCCTTTCACCCATTAAATCCAATCTTCTATTTTATGAAAATTTGCATGATTTCAAGTTGTTCTACTTATGGGTATCTATTATTATGAAATACGAACATGAATTATGTTTAGTTTTATCAAATATTGTTGATTATGCATGAATATCTAATTTAAGCTTATACTATGAGATGATTTTTATCTATTGAGACTATGCAAGATTTGAGCTATGAAAGCTATGAAGTATGATGAACTTTTGAGATGGATTTCATGATATCCAAATTGGGGTTTTGTTACTATGTCGGTCGGTTAATTTTAGATTGATTTACACTCTTGAATTGCATGATTTTGAACAAGCATTATGTTCCCACCATGTGTTTGAAAAAATATCAAGTCAAGAATTCTCAAGTTATTGATGATTTATTTCATGATTTACATGTAAAGTGACTATATAATGATTAAGGGCTTTCAAGTATGTATTGAATTCATGAAAAGTATTTATGATGTTACAAGAATCAAGTTAAGCCCTACTTCAAGATTTTTACCTCTTGTGAGTCATTCATGTTAAAGCAAAGGTTCATGTATGATTATGATCTACTCTCATGTTTCAAGTTAGGCTCGCCATTAGAGGTCAAGCATGTTTATGAGCTACTCAAGTCATGTTGTTACAAGCTATTTATGTTATGGTTAAAGTATGATTGTTTGAAGTATTCCGTGGGATTAGACTTAGCATCAATGGATTGGATGTCGGTGTGGACTATCTTTAAGGATCCATACTCCTTTCCTAAAACTACGTGCCAACATAGGATTATACTTTACCCTTGCTATACTAGTGGATCCATTTAGTGCACTTTATCATGAAATCCACCTTGAAATAGGATGGGTTCCCGTAAGGGGGGTTACTTCTCTGAAATGGGACGGGCTCCCGTAAAGTGAAGTATGGTTTACCTTCACAAGTAGACCCCTTCTTTATTGATGAGGAGGTAATCATTGGGATTCCAAGTTGTAGCTCTCTTGGTATTGCTTTGTCGGTTAGGGTCTTTTCCTACACATGTATTATGTTCTATGCAAGTTGAATGATTTACAAGCATATTTTACTTCAAACATTGATCATGCCTACCATATTGATACTACACTCATCTGTTGCTTATTATTATGCATTTTGACTATATTAGTTTATGTCTTGTTACATCGCATCCTACATAAGTACATTCAAATGTACTAACGCATACTCTATTCCTATATGATATTACCATGTAGGGACTGGAGCACCTCTAGATCATCCTCCACATGGCTTGTTTAGTACTTCAAAAGATAAGCTTTGGTAAGTCCTCAAGTCTGAGGACGCTATCTATACTACTCTTACTATTTGATATTTCTTTATCTTGAACACTTGATACTATAAGGGTGAGCCAAGAAAGTGTCTTGGCCCTCGCTCCATTCCATGTTAGAGGTGTTGTTGGATACTATGATGTACTTATGCTTGAGTTTGACTCCTTAATGCTTTAATGATTATCAAAGACTTCGCTTAGTCTTGTTTCCCTTTTTATTATAGCTCTTGTTGTTGTTTACTTTGCTTCCGCGACCAAGGATGTGTGATTGATATGCTAAGAGGCTTGTTTGGGTCCCTTCGCATTCCTATTTGTCGTGTCATATCTAAGCCCTAGGCTTAGGTAGTGTTAAACTTGGTATAGAGCACTAGGTTGTTAATAGTCCTTGAAATCTAACATACCATGTCGATTAGAGCCTTATTCATGGTTGTGAAGCGAGCCACAACTATGAATGGGAGGCTATGAGCCATTTTAGGAAATGTTCCACTTCTTCATGGTCTATATTGTGCTTTAGATGTGAGTGTAAGGCTTTTCCCCTATTGAATGCTATTTGCTCTTCTTGATCATGTCGATTACAATTGGGAGACTAAGGAGAGCCCGTACACCCAAGGAGCAACCGACCCCTCTCGCTCCTCAAGCTCCTTAAGGTGGAGGGTGGCCTAAGATGAATTCTGTGATGCTATTACAATGTTGACTCATGCTATAACAAACCAAATTTACCAAGGGGTCCAACTCCCTCATGCTCCCACTCCGGCTTCTAGAGTGAGGGATTTCACTAGAATGAACCCACTGGAGTTCCATGGATCCAAACTGAAAGAGGATCCCCAAGAGTTCATTGATGAGGTGTACAAAGTGCTGTCTATTATTGGGGTTAATTTGGAGGAGAAAGTGGAGTTAGCGGCCTACCAACTCAAAGGTGTAGCCTAAATTTGGTTCACCCAATGGAAATTGGAGAAGAGAGATGATGATGTCATTCCTTGGGAGGAGTTCAAAGTCGCATTCCTCAACTGGTTCTTTCCTATCGAACTAAGGGAGGCTAAGATGATGAGTTTATGAACCTTAATCAAGGTTTCATGAGTGTGAGGGTGTATGCCCTCAAGTTCAACCAACTCTCCAAGTATGCTCCACAATTGATTGTCGAGCCTAGATCAAGGATGAACAAATTTGTGCCGGGAGTGTTTGACTTCAAAAATGAGGAGTGTTGTACCACCATACTAGTATGTGATATAGATTTTTCCCACCTCTTGACATATGCTGAGAAACTAGAAGGGGAAAAGCTTAGAAAAAGAATAAGTGGTGAGTCCAAGAGGGCTCATTTTGAAGGTGGTTTACAAGGATCTAAGGGTGGTCGGTTTCCACAAGGCCACAAGTTCCAAGGCCAAGGGTCATCCAATGCTCCTACCAAGAGGTTTGCCAACGATAGAGTTACCAACCCAAGGTTCCAAGGTGGTAATAGAGGAATAGAAAAACCTAGACCAAGGTGTGAAAAGTATCACAGTGGTTCCATATTTAAGGAATTCTAATGCTTCTTTGGTTGAGGTGAGATGGGTCAAAAGGTTATTGATTGTCCTCATACTCAAAACAAACGTAGAGATGGTCATCCACAAGTCCAAGGAGCAAATATGTATCAAAAGGCAAGAGGAGCCCAACAAGGGGTGCTCCAAGGCAAAATAGATTTTATGCTCTTCAAGGAAGACAAGGGGTGAATAAGGTGCCCGATGTCATCATTGGTATGTTAAAGGTTTTTTATTTTGATATGTATGCATTGATAGACCCGGATGCCGCTCTTTCTTTTATTACTCCTTTTGTTGACAAAAAGCTTCATGTTGGTCTCGAATTGCTGTGTGAACCTTATGTAGTGTCAACCCCTGTTGGTGAGTCCATCATTGCTAAAAGAGTCTATAGAAATTTTCCCAAGTTCATATTGCCTAAAATCTTGCCTTGTGATTTTATTGAGTTAGATACGGTGGATTTTGATATCATTTTTGGGATGGATTGATTGGATGCATATTATGCTTCTATTGATTGTAGAACTCGTAAGGTTAAATTCAAATTCCTTAATGAGCCCATCCTTGAGTGGGAAAGGTAGATTGATTCCTTGTCTTAAAGCCCAAAAATTGATTTCTAAGGGTTGTCTCTATCATTTTGTGAGAGTTAGGGATATGGAGTCGAAAGTCCCTCACATTGAGTCGGTTCCGGTAGTTAGTAAGTTTCTTGATGTCTTTCCCAATGAACTTCTCAGTGTTCCTCCTAAAAGGGAAATAGACTTTGGTATAGACCTCCTGTCCAATACTCTACCCATTTTAATTCCCTCTTACCGTATTGCCCCGGCGGAGTTGGAGCAATTGAAGGATTTATTAGAAAAGGGTTTCATAAGGCCTAGTAAGTCACCTTAGGGTGTATCGGTGTTATTTGTGACAAAAAAAGATGGTTAATTTAGGATGTGCATTGATTACCAGCAACTTAATAGACTCACCATAAAGAATAAGTACCCTCTACCAAGGATTGATGACCTTTTTGATCAACTTCAAGGGGCTAGTTACTTTTTTAAGAATGATCTTAGGTCCAGGTATCACCAAGTAAAAGTAAGGGAGTGTGACATTCCCAAGAAGGCTTTCTGGATTAGGTATAGGCACTTTGCGTTAGTAGTTATATCCTTTGGGTTGACTAATGCACCAGCTATATTTGTGGATCTCATGAATAGGATCTTTAACCCCTACCTTGACATGCTTGTAGTGATTTTTATTGATGATATATTGATTTATTCCCATAGTAAGGAGGAGCATGTGAATCACTTGAGAGTGGTGCGGCAAATCTTGAGGGAGGATAAGTTGTATGCAAAACATGAAAAATGTGAGTTTTGGTTGAAAGAGGTTGCTTTTTTAGGGCATGTGGGGTCAGGTGATGGCATTAAGGTACAACCAAAGAAGACAGAGGCAGTTAGAAATTAGCTTAGACCTTTGACTCCATCAGATATTAGAAGTTTCTTGGGTTTGGTGGCTTATTACCAGAGGTTTGTGAATGGCTTCTCTTCTATTACTTCTCTTATGACAAAGTTAACACAAAAGAAGATAAAATTCATGTGGACCGATAAATGTGAGAAGAGTTTCCAAACTGAAAGATAAGCTTGTCTCCGCTCCTATCTTGGTTCTACCAGAAGGGTTGGAAGGATTTGTTGTTGTAATGCCTCAAGAATTGGTTTGGGGTGTATTTTTGATGCAAAATAGTAAGGTGATAACATATGCCTCTAGAAAACTTAAGGTGCATGAGAAGAATTATCCAATCCATGATCTTAAATTGGCAGCCGTAGTATTTGCTTTGAAATTTGGCATCACAACTTGTACAGGCTTCATGTTGATGTGTTTAGCAACCACAAGAGTCTCCAATATGTGTTCACCCAAAAAGATCTTAACTTGAGACAAACAAGTTGGTTAGATCTCCTTAAAGACTATGATATGAGTGTGCATTATCACCCCAACAAATTTGATATTGTGGTTGATCCTCTAAGTAGAGTGTTTATGGGTAGTCTAGCTCATTTTGATGATGGTGGCAAAATGGTGACTAAAGAGGTTCACCGGTTGGCTAGATTAGGGGTTAGATTGGATGAAGTTGACAATGGTGGGGTAGTGGTTATTGATGGTTCTAAATTTTTCTTGATTGAGGAGGTAAAGGCAAAACAAGATCTTGACCCCACCTTGCTAGAGTTGAAGGCCTTGGTGAGAGACAGTAAAGTGGAGGTTTTCTCCCAATGAGTAGATGATGCCCTTAGGTACCAAGGTAGAGTATGTGTGCCAAATATGGATGACTTGAGAGAATTGATGCTGAGGGAGGCCCATAATTCATCCTATTCAATTCACACTGGTTCAACAAAGATGTATAGAGACTTAAGGGAGGTATATTGATGGGGTGGTATAAAGAGAGACATTGCTAAATTCATATCAGGATGTCACAATTGCCAATAAGTGAAAGTCGAAAATCAAAGGTCGGGTAGCCTAGCCCAAGACATAGGGATTCCTACTTGGAACTGGAAAGAGATCAACATGGATTTTATGGCAAGATTGGCTAAGACTAGGAAACATTTTGACTCTATTTGAGTTGTTGTGAATAGAATAACAAAGTCGGCTCACTTCTTACCGATCAAAATTTCTTATGGTGTTGAAAATTATGCCAAGTTGTATATACATGAGTTGGTTAGATTGTATGGGGTGCCCTTGTCTATCATTTCCCATCGTGGTGCTCAATTCACTTCTCACGATTGGAGGTCATTCCAAAGAGGTCTTGGTACCAAGGTTAAGCTAAGCGCAGCTTTTCATCATCAAAAGGATGGTCAAGCCGAGAGGACTATCCAAACTCTTGAGGATATGCTTAGAGCTTGTGTTTTGGAGTTTAAGGGTAGTTAGTATGAACATCTTCCACTCATTGCGTTAGCTTACAACAATAGCTACCACTCAAACATTGGTATGGCTCCATTTGAAGCTCTTTCTGGTAGGCTTTATAGATCCCCAGTTGGGTGGTTTGAAGTGGGGAAATTGGCTTTGCTAGGGCCGGATTTGGTCATGGAAGCCTTGGAGAAGGTAAGGTTGATAAAGGAGAGATTGAAAACAGCCCAAAGTAGACAAAAGTCCTACTCCGATGGAGGATAAGAGATCTTGAGTTTGAGGTTGGTGATTGGGTTTATATGAAAGTATCACCTATGAAGGGTGTGGTCCGAGTTGACAAAAAGGTGTCACGATGATGTTCACGCTCCAAAAGTAAAGCAGTCGCAGTCAAGTATAAACCTAACTAGAGGTTAGGGTCGATTCCACAAGGAATATAGGGCTTGACTATGTTGATCTGTTACCAATCACTTCAACCATTGATCACTATATTCTCTAAAATGGGGGGATGTTGTGATTCAAAATGAAGAACAAAAATAAACACTACACTACTTATACAAGAAGACAATCAAATTGAGGGAAAACTTGGGAATTTTGTTTCCCATGATTCATTGACTCAATTACCCTAGACAATATAACTCTGATCAAGACATTGCATGCAGGACGGTAACTTAGGTTCTTCCAGCCCTCTTGTGAAGGTGAAGGTCGAATTTCACCATGGCGCTTGGTCGGCAACCATGGTGTGCCAACTAATCGTTACTCATTGTCCCAGTCAACCTCCCCTTGGTCAAGTTTGGTTAATTAGACAATAACACATCAATCGAATCCTGTCATCTACTTACCTTTTCCTATTCGTCACTACTGATGATATTCATTCTCCAATAAGAAAGAGATCGTTGTCAGCAATTAACTTAACAAAGGTTAGGACTGAATCCATAAGGAATACAGGGATTTATTACAAGATTTCACCACTAATCATTTCTAGCATTCATGACTACAATCTCTAAATGGCAGGTCGTATTTCAAAAACAAAATAAAACTACCACTAACTATAACGCGAGGAAACACTCAATTTTAGGGACAACTTGGGAATTGTGTTCCTATGGTTCATCGACTTGATTACCCTATAAAACATAATTACTATTGGAGATTGCATACAGGATAATAACTTAGGTTCTCCCAGCCCTCTTGTGAAGGTGAAGGTCGAATTTCACCATGGCGCTTAGTCGATAACCATGGCGTACCAACTAACCGTTACCTATTGTCCTAGTCAAACTCTCCTTGGTCAGGTTTGGTTGATTTGATGAGAAAACATGGATCGAATTATGTCATCTACTTCCCTTTTCCTATTCTTCACTAACTTGGTCGTGATCGTAATAGTAGGCGGGGTTTGGTGTTGGCCACTACCAAACGACAATAATAATGAAGGGAAATAGATAATACATGCAAAACCCTAATCATAGAAATGCAAGAAACCTAAGTCATCTCAAGGTCAATTACCCATGGTTCCCACAACCCCAAGTTGTGGGTGCTTAGCTACTCATAGCTAAGGCAAAACACACATGAATGCAAATAATAGACATAGTTGAGAGCTTTACCAATACCAATGAAGAAAATAGACACCACAAATAACAAATCCACAAGCTTAATTGATCAACAATGAGTACAAGGAAAGATTACAATCCCCCAAAAATGGGTTTTCCAAGAAAGAATAAGAAACTACTCTAGAAAGCTAAGAAAAGCTTCAAAATGTATCTTTGAAATGTTTGCTGGTCAAACTTTTCATAAGAACTTAACTTAACTATATATAGTATTTACAAAACAACCCTAGAATGTACACAAAAAAGACAACTGGCAGTTGATAAGTTACACAGGTACAACTCATACGATGACCTACGAGTAGTAATAGGGGTCTCGTGTTAGGTTATTAGCATCTTGGACTAACTGGTACGAGTCATTACTTAACCTATGACTCGTATGTTGGTCTCATGATCTTGGTCTTCAGTTTTTGGTCCAACTTCTTGGCTCTCTGATTCTTGCTACGAGTCTACCTATATGAGTCATAGTGTGACTTACGACTCGTATGATGGTCTCGTAAGGGTGACCTCCACTTAGTAGATTTCTAAATTTTGATCTCTAATTCTCACTATGATATCACCCTACGATTCATAGGGTGAGCTATGACTCGTAGGTGGGCTCATAAGGCCTATGCTTCAGCAAAATCTACAACTTTTCTTCAAAATCATGCCAACCTAACTTTTCTGCAAAATTAATATAAAAACACATCAAAACACTAAAAAGTTGCTTTAAGAACTCACAAAATCCCTTGTTTCAGGCACCAAATGTGCTATATTTTGACAGCACATCAACACCCTCAATTTAGAATTAATGTTTGTCCTCAAGCGACGACTCAATCTATGCAAACAAAGAGAAATACATAGCAGCTATACTAATGGCATATACAACAGCTCCTCTAATTCTTGTACCTAACTACTACTTTCAAAACAAACTACTACTTTCAAAACAGGATTACAAAGTTATTAAGCAAACAAGAACATAATGAGAGAGCTGATAATCCAACGATGACAAGCTAAGGAGTATCAATCATCCACAATCATTAGTATAGTCATATGCTACTCAGGTAGTGCAAATTCCCTGATTGGAAAGAAGTCTCTCAAACTGACTCAAAAGGATTTAGAATTCAGGGGCTGAGGAAGCATTCTCACTCTCAAAAACAAAATTGAATGCATACTGAGTAACACTATAGGCTTGCCTCTATATTCATATTCTGGCTCGGTGATAAAGTGGAATTGGATCACTTTAGGACTTATAGGCTTGTAACATAGGTTCAAGGTGTTTTGGTATGGTATTTTGGGCAAGTAGTACTAAAAGCTATCCTTGAACCATGTTTACCAATACCTTTTGCTTTCATAATCTAACCCATTTTTAATCACTTCACCCTTATTCTCCTGTTCTGAACTTTTCTAGAGTGTTTTCTTTCTCTTTTTCAACTGTACCTCGATTTTAGGCTCATTTTTGCTATGTTTCCTCAACTCAAGGCACTTTTCTTTTCTTTTTCTTCACTCGATTCATGCTTTTACATTTCTTTCTTGATTTCCCAACTAGCCACCTTATTATATTACTTTGCCATAATAAAGGCCACCCTCAACTTAGGCTTTTAGCCTCAGGTGAAGTACATAATATCTATGCCTCAAACCAGGGCCACTAACTACAGCCAGCCACCCTTAACTTAGGCCTTTGGCCTCAATCAAGGTACACATGTTCAAGGATAGACCAAGGCCAATATCAAGGCATGTCATCAAACAAGGTTAAGCTACCAAGGTATCAAGAAAGAATGAGTACATGATAAGCTCAAAAGTTTGGAACAAGGGATTCACTCACTCATCTGGTGGGTCAATAGACTAAAAGTGGTTTCCCTCAAGGAACAAAGGCCTAAAATCCTTTCCATATCCACCACATCACCAAACCAACTTTGGAGTAACAAGGCATGTTCTGGGTCCATACAAGATGCATGAATGAGCAAAATAAGCTCATAGCACACATGGAAAATACATCCACAATCAGGTATAGACTCACAGGTCATGCTTTCAGTCTCAGCTTACCTTTACAATATCATAACAAACATTGCCAAATACTCAAAAATGTATGAATGCATCAATAATCACAACATCAAAAATTTTGAAGATACCTAATTTTTTATCCAAACATTAAAGACACATCTAAAAAATTATGTATATGCCAATAGATAACATTACTATGAATTTACCCATTATCTACACTACCTATACAAGTCAGTTCAATAGAAAAGTAAATATCCACAAGGAAAAAGAAACACAGTAAGAAAACTTTGGGATCAAAAAAAGGTGAAGTTATGGACTTGAGGCTACTCAGACTTTACCTTAATCCATAACTTCCACCACCATACCAAAACGTGATACTTTGTCCTCAAAGTAAAAACATAAACTTAAGATGGGAAAAATGAAAACATAACATAGATATACATAAATGATAAAAAGTAATAATTAACAAAACTAATATCCAAACACAAAAATAAGAACATTCTCTAACAAAAAACAACAGAAAAAATAATAATGTCTAACACAAGGACAAAATATCCATAAAGAAAAATAAGAGTTGGGGTCAAAAGGGGTTAAACATCATGGTGCATCAAGCACCAATCTCGAGCTGATCTGCAGGGTCCTAGGGCTACCTTTCCTCTGTAGTTGTACCAGAAATACCCTCTCCAGTTGGGGTGTGTTGTGCTTGCTCTCTCTGAATAGCCGCTAATAAAAGCAACTCTTGCACAGCACCTCTAGTATGGGCTCCTCCTCCTGTCTCAGCTTCTTTGGGATCAGCTCTAGCTCGTCACTCTGATCAAGGGTCATCTTCCCGCAGGTGTCTGGATGGTCAGTGAGCCAATTAAATACTTATCATCTACCGGTGCTACCTCTGGGGATAGAACAGGAGCTGTCATCTGCTATAATAAGTCGGCCTTGAACTTAGCCAACTCCTGAATAACTACGCTCATGTTAGTAGCCCTAGCTCCCTCAAGCCTCCTGTGGACTCTAGTCTCAAATGCGTCGATCCGAGTATCCACCATTCGGACTCTCTCATGAAACTAATCCTCGAGCAAATGCCCTTATTCATTCCTCGGAGTCCCGAATAGTCTGATCAATCAATGTTCGGACTCGTGCTGAAAACTCCCGTAGCCTGCCCTCTACTACAGCGACCCTGCATAGTGAAGCCTGAAAAGCAACAGCAGAGAAAAGAGGGTCAACCTCTAAAGTAGTTGTTGTTGGTGCTGGAGTACTTGAGGATGGTGTAGACTCAATTTCAACTGCTGGTGTGGGTCAAAAGTGGCTAGAGTAGTGCCGGTAGTAGTCGGAGGTGAACCTGAATCTAAGGCTCTACCGGGAATGGCTCTAGGATAGATGGAGGAGCTGCTCTTTATAGGGATATAGGGTTTAAATTAGCCTTTATTAGACTTTGGTCCATTGTACATAAAGCATCTACATGAGGGTCCAAGTGAAGAGAAACCATAACACCAGCTTCCTTGCATAATTTATGGATCAGAACGGGGAATGGCAATGCTTGATGAGTGCAGATCGCTGACTCATGGATCTGATCTTCCAAGACGTGACCCCAGTCAATTTCATATCCTGCCAAGATGTTTGCCAACAACATGGCCCTCTCTAATGTGATCATATTATCCGTGAATATGGGCCTGATACGCATTCGAATAATAGACCACTAAAACTTTGCCCTAAATGAGAGATGGGCCTTCAGAATATGCTTGGCATACATATCAGCTCAACACCTTTCTCGCAAATTTAGCCCGCTATCTACCTCAATAACTCTATTTTTAGCCCGGTATCATTTTGATTGACTGCTTTCCTCATGTCCGCCATCCTATGGTCATATTCTGTTGTGGAGTACGGGGCTCTGTAATAAGGTCCGAATTGCACCCTTTGAATAGTCTCTGTTGAGATGTCAACAATTTCACCCTTGACCATGACTTCACTCAACCGTGGTGCATCAAGGGGCTTCATGAGCCTCGCAAGGTTTCCACTTATAGTAGCACAGTAAGATGCACAGAATTCTTAGACCAGGTAGAGGGCATACTTCCCAAGCGCTTGTGATACACATCCTAACCCATGGCGGTCAATATCAGCTTATAAATATGGTACACCTTGAAACCTTAAGTCTTTAAAACTTGCTTTGTCATGAAACCTTTGCACTGGACTCCCTTGACTCTTAAGTTTTTAGTCCCTTATCATAGATCTGTTTCATTCCAAGGTCGCACCATTTTGTGTTTTGCGGGTCGGTGGAAGTGACGGTGTACGAAGAATCAGTTGGTTGTGGAGGAGTGTTCTTTTCTGGCTAAGCTTGAGACACTTCAAGAGAACTAGAGTCAGAAGTGAAGTCATCATCATCTGACCCGTCTTCTTCACCCTTCTCATCAGACTGGGAGGAGCTATCCACTTCCATCGGTACTCTGGTTGATTGTGATTGTGTTAAGGGCAAGTTAGCCTCAGGGTCAGGGTGCACATTCATTTCTTCAATGGGTTGCTCATCCTTGGAGGATTCATCTCTTAGGTGATCAGCAACAAAAGCAGTACCCCTTCGACCTATTGAAGACATTATCTTTGAAAAATTATCAACAAGTCAAAGCATGAGTCCCATTATGATTTGTTTCGATCAAACAAGTAACAAATGAAACAATCAAACAAGAACATTAAGATAACCTAAGTACAAACAAATCAAAGCAGGTCCAAGGCTGCAGATATGAGGTGTATGTATGATTCATAGGACAACCTACGAGTCGTATAGTAGCCTCATAACAACTAGGTAGCTCAGGGAAATGTATTCTGGAATTAGGTACGAGACACAAGTATGACTCATAGTGTGCACTTACGAGTTGTAGGCCGAGTTCGCATCTTATTTTTGAGACATTTCAAGAGTTTAGATCAAGGCCAAGAAACCACCACTATGACTTGTGACAATCGCTACGAGTCGTAGGTGAGTCTCGCATTGAGAATGTTAAGGCATCTTAGGTGGCTGATGCCTACTACAAAGATCCACTATGACTCGTAGTGTAACCTACAACTCGTAATGGGTTCTCGTAGTAGGAGCAGAGAGCACCCAAGGTGCCTTCAACTTTTCCACAACGACCAACAACATATTAAAAAGCATCAGAGTTTACACACACACAGATATAGACGACACTACAGCAACTTAAATGCTCTTCATTATCAATTATCTCAAACAAAGCATGAATTTTCCCCCTTCTAGGCAAAGCACTTCTAATAGTAAAAACATCATTACATATTAAAGGGGATACACATGAGCAAATTACCCTAAGAGAATTATAACACACCCAGCCCACAGTTCCAGATCTACGTGATCTTCAGAATGATCCATACAATACCCAACAAAAGCACACTGTCAAAGTATTAGATATCAAAATCACTAAACAAGGGCAGAATTCAAGACTCGACCTTTTTTAGAAAGACATAAACAACTGTATACCACATTCTACTTACTATCATAAGCACTTTTGCATGGTTATGCCATTTATGATCCTAAGTCCTTCATTCAGTCATCCATAAGACAAGGATCAGAGAAAATCGAATTTAACCGCAAGAACTTATCAGATGAATGCATAATGAGAAGAAGAAAAACTAGAAAAATTCATGGTGCACAATTCACTTGCTAGGAGGTTTTAGTGGGTAAAAGATGTAAAGATGAATGAAATAGTGAAAGGGAATAGCGGGGGGAGCTATAAACTAAAATGGAACGCTTCCTGAAGGGACATGAAGAGCCAGGAGATGTTGGTCTCTTAATATTCAAAATGGTTTGCCCTTTAAACTTCCGCAGATTGGTCTTACGAGACCCTGACTATGAGTCGTATGAAATCATACGACTCATAGTTCTCGATCTCGTAGCAGACCTAACACATTGGAAAATTATGACTTCATACCTGAGGACTACAAACCCCACTTATGACTTGTAAGGGACCTAACGAATCGTAAATTTGGCTTATAGTGTGTGTGTTAGCTTCTTGTGTTCACTGTTTCCTTCTACGAGGCATGACGATGAGTCATAATATTCACTATGACTCGTAGGCCTGCTCGTAGAAGTTGTATCCAAGCATGAGCTTTCCGTTCTTCAGCTGTTGGTTTGTACCTGCAACCTATTACTCAAAACACACCAAAATGCCAACTAATACAACTGGTTCAAGGTCTCAACAATCACAACACAATATAGAATTACCAACCAACAAGTTAACTATGATAAAATGTCTCAAAATAAGTCAACACATAAAGATGCTTGGGTTGCCTCCCAAGAAGCACCTTGTTTAAAATCGTGGCTCGACTATGCCATCATGGATAATTAGACTTCTCCATGATAATCATGTTTTCTCCTTCTACTCTTCCTTAGTTCATCTTGCACTACATCTAGTTGGTCAGCAAGCTCCTCTATCCTATTACCAAGACTTTGCGTTGATATAGTTTGTTGTTCCACTTTGTAGTTATATTTGAGGACATCAAACTCTATCTCCCAGACAATGTCATCTTGTTCATTCACCTTGATCAAGACTTGCTCAAGCATATGCTCAATCCGGGCCAGTTTATTAATAATACTAAGCTGGTGTGGTAACCTCGTCAAATGTGTAGTATTTTCACTTTTGGGTATACTAGAGGCTCCCGTAGATGCACTAGAAGATGGTCTGGCTTTCCCTTGAAGGGGTCAGTAGACTTGGGGAACTGCAAATAGCTTATCTATGCTCTTAGTGATCTCATTAAATGGGCATCTTACGAACTCCCAGCTGACTCCTCCAAATAATGCGTCAGCGTGCCCTTGTTGTTTAGGGGGTAATGCTCGGTAGAAGCTAGCCGCCAACTCATCATCAGTCAAAACATAGTTCTAATTCGCTGCCAAACACTACTTGTATCTCTCCTAGACCATTACCAAAGGTTCTCCTAGCATTCTTTTGAAAGTACAGATGTTGTTTTGTAGCTTCTGCCCGTTGGACTCTCTATAAAAGTTCATAATGAAGAATCTTTGTACTTCCCCCAGTTAGAGCAAACATCGGGTGGGAGAATTGACCACCATTCTGCAGCTTCACTCCTGAGAGTCATGGGGAAAACCTGAAGATCCATGGCCTCCCAAGCAAGATGACTTGTTCCAAGGACCACCCTCAACGTTTGAGTGAAATTCTATAGATGGATTTGGGGATCCTCGGACTCTTGGCCACAAAATAGAGCGTGCTTCTACAAAGTTTCCAATAAGTTGTTTGTAATGTAGAACTTTTGTTCACTCATAATACCAGCCAACCGGCACCTAAATTCAACTAACAAAAACAAATATAAAAAGTAAAATATAGGACACTCTAGAAATCAACACTAGAACTAACTAATAGTGAAATCAAATCAAATCAAAACATAGTCGTATTCCCTAGCAACGGCACAAAATTTCTGATGATGTTCACGCTCCAACAAGAAAGCAATCATTGTCAGCAATTAACCAAACCAAGGTTAAGATCGAATCCACAAGGAATACAGGGCTTCATTACAAGATTTCACCAATAATCATTTCTAGCATTCATGACTACAACCT
>JAOTQR010008292.1:0-18384 GCA_025774065.1 Solanum ossicruentum
TCCAATATACCAAGCTTGAAGTGTTAAATAATCGAAAGATCAAAAAATGAATTTTTTTCTACTGTAGCAACCCGAGAGCTGCTTCAGTTTTCTCTTGGTTTTGCTCTTTTGTTTTCTAAGTGTAGAACTCTCTTCTTGCACACAAGATATATACATATATAGGCAATCAAGTCTCCACCAGAACCAATCAAAAAGTGCCACCGCACATGACCCACTAACAATTTTAAATCTTAAAGACTACACTTTAGAAGAAATTTACATTTTATCCCAACTTTACCAAATTGAACCAATTAAGGACTTACGGGTTCTAACAGCTTGTTTGGGGACTCTCGAATTCCCATTCACCATGTCACTCCTAGGACCTAGGCTCGGGTCGTGACAGACTGTCATAAAGATTATTATGTGGGTTAAGACCCAATCATGTTTATGTTATGATTTTAATACAAGTATGATTATGACATGACATGTGATCACATTATGTCTATGATATGACTCTTTGAGCAATTATGGGTGTTTGCATCACTATGTACAAGAACAAGGAGCTATTCTTATGCATGAAAGTATGACATGAAGTATGATTTATCTTTTTAGCCCAAATATGCATGATTATGAAGTATGTTTGGCTCTTAAGCCTAAGTATGAATATGAATGATTTGAAAGACCTATTCCTCCTTTCAAGTACATATACGTAAATGTATTCTCATGGGTCGTTGACTTAGCACCGAATGGGATTAGAGGTGGGGGCTCGACCCAAGGGGTCCTTATGTAAAGTCTCCTTTCTAATAACTATGTGCCTAGCATAGGTTCACGTTTATGCCACTTTTATAGGATGATTATGACAAAGATATGTCTTTGGCAAGTAGATCACTTCATTATCCGGTGTGGGCAGACAACGAAGTTCCAAATTGTAGCTCAGTTGGTCTTATGTCGGTTGAGGTCACAACCTCTCTATGTATAAAGTATTTGGGCATTTCATGCATCATGGATTTCATGGCATATTGAGATATTACTCCTCCTTGTATATATACTACTTTCTATATATGTGTCTTTGTCATCTAACATTGAATGTAGGTTTAATGAGTTCATATGCATTGCATGCTCGCATACTTAGTACATCCAGATGTACTAACACATACTCTCTGCCTACATGATCTAACCACGTAGGGACCAGAGACTATCTTCATCCACCTCTTGACGGTTAGCTCGCATTGTGAAAGTTGTTGTGGTGTGTCGTATCATCCAAGGACAAGCAACCATCCAACTTGTCACGCCCCGGAAGGGTACCCTTGCATGACTGGCACTTAGAGACTATTGCTAATCCCTAAGTGAACCATTCGGCTTCGTCATATTCGTTCATTCACATTGTAGAAGCGAAAGAAATCCATGAATAAGAATACTTATAGAAAAGAGATAACAAATGATAAATAAAGGCTAAAAGCCAAACAATCTATCCACCTACTGAGTAAGACTAGTGTGAAAGAAACTAGTCAATAATAACATCCAATCATCACATCAACAGTCTAGTCTATGAAGCCTCTAAAACCTCTGACTAAATATGCCAATAATGGACCCATGACTACCTCTAAATAGAATAAAATAAATCTAAAACTTAAAGTGAGAACAGAAATTAGATATCCTTTGAAAGTAGGGGAAGACTCACCAATCAGCTTAAAGCAAATAGGTCCTCAACGGGGCACCTGTTGATGACTGCTAGTACCTATCTCTGCATTATGAAAAGATGCAGGTCCAAATGAACGTCAATACATAGAATGTACAAGTATGTAATATGGTAGAAAGAAACATGTAAAAGAAGAATAATATTATCTCAAATAACTCAACTCAAGAAATAGGAAACTCAATCATCATATCAAGAGTCTAAAGTAAGAATATAATTTAGACAATGACTACTCATCTATCATCTATGTCCCATCTACTTAGAGTACTATCAAGGCCTATTTGGAGGTTTCTCTAACCAACAACCATCACCTATGAGCCGGTGATGATACAACGAAGTGATGTCATTGCCACATCCATCCAATACCATGCCAGGGTATAGGACATCCCATCAATGGATCCAAAATTAGTAACGACAAGTCCTCATTTTGGGATAATAAGAAACATCCAATTTTATGGTACAATCCTCTCCTACGCCAGTTAAGTAGTTACTAAGTTCGAGTTGAACTTACTTTTACGCAATTCGGTGCTCAATACTTCTACCAAGACTCAATATGCTCATAAGACGTCAACCCTATAGTTAACTCATTCATCTAGTCTCATTGAACATTTGTCAACTTAACTCATCACATCAACTATCAACTCTTAGGTTATATCATTTTAAGGTTCAGCTCTTGACTCATAAGGACTCAATCATGCATCGTTCTAACTCATAGAAGTTAGGAGAACAAATGTAGAATTAAAGCAATTGGGGATTTCATAGACTCTTTAGGCTCAAATTATGCTTATGTATGCTCATGTAACTAAAATATGTTAAAATAATAAGAAATCATGTTTGGGGTTCATATAGTAAGGTAAAATCATCTCAAGTAATTAAATCATAAAAACAATAATTCATGTAAGATTATATAGAATTACATTAGATTTTTAAAAAAAAAAACCTTCAAGAAACATTCATGGGAGATTCAATTTACTTATAACTCTATCAATCCGGGTTATGGGAGCATAGAAGAATAGAATCCATATTTTGGTTAGCGTTACATACCTGCAAGTTTTGAACCTTGAAGTAGCGTGGAAGAATTATCAAGTTTGGCTTCAAACCCTAGCCCTTTTTCTCTCTTGAAACCTTGCTTCTACGTTTAAGGGAGTGTTCTAACGTAAAAGTGTTAAACTGACATGTTTAGGGCTTTATCTAGGTGTAAAGGTCAATTGCAGGATTTGAAACGGTGGAGAAGATCAAAATAATCTTTCTTAAAAAGTTGTCAAAAAGTCATCTAGGGCCCATTTACAGCCGGTAGAAACTTTCACGACCAGTAAGGACCATGGCGTAAACTTTTGGACAATTTTCGACTTCTCTGGATCACTTTCACGAGCCCAATCTACGATTCGTAGAAAGATCTATGACCCATAGATTGGTCTCAGAATATGGCACCAAAAATTAAAGTTTCGCGACTTTTTCTCATGAGTTATTAGATGGGCCATACTTCATTCTATAGCCTGTAATAGGGTTTCGTAGAACAATTCTGCATCTGGCAGTCTCCAGTAAAACGGCCATGAATTTTGACTCTAAACTCCAAATGAGGTAAAACCAGTTGTATTGATAGGTCATGAGACATCTAATTCTCTGTATGCTAAAAGTTATGATCATTCAAAGTAGACCCTTGCATATTTTAATACTGGAAACTCAATTTATAGGAAAGATTTGAACTCGACTAAGTACTAGAGGTCTCTTATGGCCCTAATATACTTCTCACATTTAAGAATGAGGCTTGAAGCATAGGTACATATGAGGATAGAGTTATGGGGTGTTACACATTTACCTATTATGATGCTTCCACTTATGTTTAATTTACTTTGAGGGTGAGCGCAGGACATGTCTTGGCCTTGGTCCTATTCTATGACTTAGAGGCATTGTTGGACAACATGTAGACTCTTGCACGAATTTGTGCTATGCAATGCTATTTGCTTTTAGATATTATGTTATCGATTGAATATTGATGACATGATGACTTACCCACGATGAGACGTGGAAATGTGGAATGTCCTAAGTCCCTTTTATCCCCATAGCATGAGTCATACTTTCATGTCCCTTAGTACTATGTGTTTATTGCTTTATTACACACTTCCGAACTAATGATGTGTATGTATATGCTACGAGGCTTGTTTGGAAACTCTTGGGATCCCATTCGTCATGTCACTCCTAGGCCGTAGGTCTGGGTCATGAAAACATTGATGCAAAATAATTAAATTTTTTTATCTGCACCTTTTGTCAAATAATTCATGATCTTATTTTCTTTTGAAAGCTTGAGATTTCAATCACGTCTAGAAGATCCTTGAGTTACGTTTTCAAAATATCATTGATGAAATTGTTCATAACCCCCATAGCTTTGCGAGACTTAAATATTTGAATCAAGTTGTTTGAATAACTTTTAGATGCAAATCTTATAGATTTTAATGTTCTTCTTACCTACCTTATCCTTTGCCAAGAAATCATTTTCAAACATCTGACTAATCATTTGTCTTCCTTAACCATTAGAGAATATTAAATATAAATTTTAGAGATAGTTGAAAATACAAATAAAAAGAATATCCAACATTAGAGAGAGACACTACTAAAAACTGCCTGAAAAGCGACAGCCAAAAGTGACAGACTGCGTATTTGAGAGAATATTGGGGAATGTTTAGGATGATATGAGGGTGAAATATGGCTAAGTATAGGTAAAAACACGTTTTGGAACACTTAGACCCAAAACACAAAAGCCTTGGACCGAGATAAAAATCACTGGCAACAAAATACACAAGTTCGCATTGCGACGCAGGCAAAATGAATACATGTCTGTGATAGCTGCGTATCGCAGAACTGTCGCGGATCTATTTTGGATAAGAAAAATTACAAAAGATGAAATTGCTAATTGTTTGCTCTTAAATCAGGGTTAGACCCTTTTCCCTCTAATATTGAACCCCTGAACAAGAACAAGAATATGAAGTCGGATTTCGAAATCATGCACGGATTTTGAGATATATGGAATTTAAAATTTTGGCATTCCGAGGCACATTTTCTAGCATGTTTTTGAGGTCGTTTCATATCTGCCCCCAGGAATATTCGTCCCAAGACTTACATGACAAGAGTGATCATAAACAATTCAACCCCAACAAGAATGCAATATTTATCTAAAACACCATTTTCAAAATCTCAACATAAGTGTAAAATCATCATAAATTTGTCAACTTAAACACGACTGCAGATGAGCGACATATGGGCTGAAATATAAGACTTGAAATCACATAGGGGCTTAGGGTTAGTACCTTAGGCTTGAGTGGAGTGGAAAAGATAAGGATACCGCCTTTGCATGTCCTCTTCGGCCTCCCAAGTAGCACTTTCAATTTGTTGGTTCCTCCAAAGGACCTTAACGGATGCCACCTCCTTGTTCCTCAATCTCTTCACTTGCCTATCCACAATCTAAAATGAAGTCTCCTCGTAAGTAAAGTTATCCTTAACAACACCCACAACATCAAGAGGCACAATGGCATTAGGATCACCAACCCATTTTCTCAATATAGAGACATGGAACACCTGATGAACCAAATTCATTTCACTAGGAAACTTCAACTATAAGCTACCTTGCCAACCCTCTTTATCACCTCATAAGGACCAATATATCTTAGACACAACTTCCCTTTTGTACCAAAACAGACCACACTGTTCATTAGAGAAACTTTCAAATAAACCCAATCACCCACTTTGAATTCAAGATCTCTTCTTCTCACATCGGCATAGGACTTTTGACGACTTTGGGATATTTTCAACCTTTCCTTAATCATCTTAACCTTCTCAAGAGCCTCCATAACCAAATTCAGTCCCAATAAAGCCACCTTTCCAACCTCAAACAAACCAACCGGTGATCTACAATCTCCTATAAAGAGCCCCAAAAGGAGTCATACATATGCTAAAGTGATAGTTATTGTTGTATGCAAACTCAATCGAAGGAAGATGGTCAACCCAACTACCCTTAAGCTCCAAGACATAAGTCCTAAGTATATCCTCAAGTGTTTGTATGGTTCTTTCATCTTGGCCATCCATTTGACGGTGAAAGGTCATACTAAGGTGAACTTTTGCACCAAGACCCCTTTGGAAAGACCTCCAAAAGTGTGAAATGAATTGTGCACTAAGATCCGATCTGATGGACAAAGGAACCCCACGTAACCTCACTAACTCATGGATGTACAACCTTGCATACTCTTCAGCCCCATATGTGGTCTTAACTAGTAGAAAATGAGCCAATTTCGTCATCCTATCAACCACAACCCAAATGGAATCAAAACCTTTTCTAGTTTTGGGAAACCCAACCACAAAATCCATATTAATCACCTCCCACTTCCAAGTGGGAATCTCTATGTCTTGGGTTAGGCTACCCGGCCTTTGATTTTTGGCTTTGACTTATTGACAACTATGGCAACCGGAAAGGAATTTGGCAATGTCCCTCTTCATGCCTCCCCACCAATACACATCCCTCAAGTCTCTATACATTTTGGTAGAATCAGGGTGGATAGAATAAGAAGAATTATGGGCCTCATACAGGATCTTCTCCCTCAAACCACCAACACAAGGCACAGACAACCTATATTGGGACCTAAGGATACTATCTCCCCCTTGGGAGAAAACATTTACTTTGCCCTCTTTCACCAAGGCCTTCAATTCAAGCAAGGAGGAGTCAAGATCTTGTTTTGGTGTCACATCATCAACCAATGAAGACTTAGACCCATCAACAACAATAACACCATCATCACTATCCTCTTCCAACCTAAGCCTCAATCTAGCCAACTGATGCACCTCCCTAGCCATTCCTTATCACCACCATTAACATAGGTTAGGCTACCCATAGACACCCTACTCAAAGCATCCACCAGCATATCTCCCTTACCCAGATGATAGTGCACACTCATATCATAGTCTTTAAGAAGTTCTACCCATCTTCTTTCCCTCAAGTTGAGATCCTTTTGAGTGAAGACATATTGGAGGCTCTTACAATCGGTGAACACATCTACATGCACCCATACAAGTAGTGATGCCAAATTTTTAATGCAAACACAATGGCGGCTAACTCTAAATCATAGGTAGGGTAGTTTCTTTCATGTACCTTGAGTTTTCTAGAAGTATAAGTTATGACCTTCTCATTTTACATCAACACACAACCCAAAACAACCTAGGAAGCATCGCAATACACCACAAATCCCTCAAGCCCATCCTGTAGTGACAATATAGGAGCAGACACAAGCTTGTTTTTCAATGTTTAAGAGCTCCTCTCACACTCATCAGTCCACACAAACTTAACCTTCTTTTGAGTCAATTTTGTCATAGGGGAAGCAATGGAGAAGAACCTATTCACAAACCTTCTATAGTAACCTACTAGGCCCAAGAAGCTCCTAATATCCGACGGGGTCAATGTTCTAGCCCAATTCCTAGTCACATCGAGTTTTTTGGGATCCACTTTTATACCATCCCCCGACACCACATTACCCAAGAATGCAATCTCTTTCAACCAAAATTCACACTTATTATTGTCTACACAGCGGAATAGATTCAAAACCAATAGCCTTAAAACTCCCAATCCATATCGTTCCTAATCAGTTGATGTGGGGGATATTTAGGATGAACCATCCACATTGCATTGGTGTGTTGAGCAAGACTAATATCGGCGATTTCTTCATCTTTATATGGAATATCTAAACTCTTAACTTCCGTAACACTCTCTCCATGTCGCACTAAAATTTGGAGCTTTTGACCTCCTAAAACCAACAAATAAACACATTGTAAATCCACAGTAAAAGTCAATAAACGTTACGGTTTGACAGAATTAAAATCATGATACCTCCTTGTTCCAGGTCTTCTCAACAAGGCTCGGGTTCAAAGCGGAATATAATTATCCGATCACGCTAGCAATCTATAAGAACTGGGGGCTCAAAAGCTCTCCTCAGTCTCTGGTCTCGATTGTGGGTGGGAAAATGGATGCTGCTCTTTCTTCAATTGCTTCAGCTTGAGCTTGAGAACCCGCAGAAAATCAAAGAAAAAGACGCAGGAAACTTACTACTTAAATATATTATATACACGTAAGGTTTTTCCTAAAGCTATCGAATCATACCCGACTTCTGGCTGGACAAGACTAGAAAAGGGGGGAATACAATTCACTGTAACCTTAACTGGAGAATCACTCTGAAAACTTGCCCCCTGTCATATTTGGCATACAATTTCTCCTCCCTCAATATTTGTAACACAACCCTCAAATGCCCCATATGCTTCTCGCTACTATGTGAATAGATCAATATATCATCAATGAAGACCACAACAAAGGAATTAAGAGAGGGTTTGAAGACTCTATTCATTAGGTCAATGAAGATGGTTAGTGCATTGGTAAACCTAAACGACTTCAGAACAAACTCATAATGCCTATATCTAGTCCGGAAAACTGTCTTGGGAATATCACATTCCTCACCCTCACTAGATGATACCTGCACCAAAGAACAATCTTAGAGAAATAATTAGCCCCATGCAATTGGTCAAACAAATCATTAATTCTTGGAAGAGGATATCTATTCTTTATAGTGGCCCTATTAAGTTGTCAGTAGTCAATGCACATTCTAAATGAGTCATCTTTCTTCTTCAAAAACAACACCAAAGCACACCAAAGTGATTGCTAGGCCTAATAAATCCCTTCTCCAACAAATTTTTCAATTGTTCCTTTAACTCCTTCAACTCCGCCGAGGCCATACGGTAAAAGGGAATAGAGATAGGTTGAGTATCGAGGAAGAGGATTATACTAAAATCTATTTCCCTTTTTGGAGGAACATCAAAAAGATCATCTGGAAAGACATCAAGAAACTCATTTACAACCGGAACTAAATCTATGGAAGGGACTTTAGACTCCACATCCCTAATCCTCATGAGATGGTACAGGCACCCCTTAGAGATTAACTTACGGGCTTTACTACATGAAATGAATCTACCCTTGACTACCACATCTTGACTTTCCTACTCAAGGACAAGTTCATTAGGGAATTGAAACTTGACCCTACGGGTTTTATAATCAATAAAAGCGTAGTAGGCATGCAACTAATCCATCCCAATAATGACACCAAAATCTACCATGTCTAATTCAATAAGATCATAAGGCAACAACTTATGCAAAATGCAAATAAGTCAACTTCTATAAACTTTACTAGCAACAATAGAAGCACCAACAGGAGTAGACACTTTATATGACTCATGCAACAACTCGAGGTCAACATGAAAATTTTTAGCAACAAAAAGGGTAACAAAGGAAAGAGTCGCACCTAGATTAATCAAAGCATATATATCAAAGTCAAAGTTTTCAATATACCGATAATAGAATCAGGAACCTCACCAACCACTTACCTCCCATGTAGAGCAAAAAACCGATTGTACCTTGGGGCTTTCACTCTACCTAATGGAATCGCATTTGCACCCTGGCCCTTGTCACGGTTTCTTGGACAATCTACCTTCTTATGACCAAATTCCCCACATTCAAAGCATGCATTAGAACCTTTCAAAAATGGGCCTCCATGGCTCCTTCCACATCTAGGGCACACATCAATAGGAACCAAACCACTAATACCTTGAGGCCTAAGGAAGTCTTGGCAAACCCCCTATTAGTAGCATGAGAAGACCGTTGGCCTTGACGAAATCTAGCACCCTTTTGGAATTTACACTCAAATCGGGCCCTCTTGGCCTCATAACCCCTCCTCTTCCTCAATTTTCCTTCCTCTATTTGCTCGGCATAGGTCATCAACCGAGACAAGTCCATGTCATTAATTAGTACGGTGGACCGACATTCTTCACTTACCAAGTGGGAGACCCCTATCACAAATTTATCATCCTAGATCTAGGACCAGCCACCAAATGAGGAGTATACTTTGAAAGTTGATTAAACTTGAGGGCATACTCCCTCACACTTATAACACCTTGTTTCAAGTTCATAAACTCGACCGACTTAGCTTTCCTAAGCTCAAAAGGGGAAAATCGATTAAAGAAAGTCAACTTTAACTCCTCCCAAAGAACTACATTACCAATTCCCTTCTCACCCTTTCATTGATAATACCATATTTGGGCTACCCCTTTGAGTTGGTATACTGCCAACTCCTCCTTTTCATTCACCCCAACACTCATGATATTCAAGATCATATAGACCTCATCAATGATCTTCGTTCACATTTGACCCATAGAACACCGGAGGATTCATCCGCACGAAGTCCCTTACCCTAGCTCCCGGGGTAGTAGCATGAGGGACTTGGGCCCCTTCATTGACTTGTTTGGCCATAACTTGGGCAAGAATGCTGAGAGTATCCCGGAGCTCACCATTAGTAGGTTGCTCCTCTGGAGTTTGGGCCCTCTTCCTCTAGTGTTTGGCATGATCTAGCATAGCAAAGAACAACCGTTAAGGGAAAACTTACCACAACTCTGTAGCACGACTTAGGACATGAAGAAGGAAAATATTTCCTTAGTCATGGCGAGCTTCAAAACCATGAATAGGACTCTAATTGATGCGGTTTGTTGGACTCTGAGGATCTATCAAACTAGTGCTCTAATACAAAGTTTGTTATGACCCAAGCCTATGGCCTGGAGGTGACATGATGAATGGGGAACCCGAAGGAACCCCAAACAAGCCTCTTAACTTGTCATTACATACCATTGGTTGCGAAAGCATATAAATGACATAAAGCGTACGAATAGGGGCAAAGGGACTAAGGGGAAAGTTTGCACAAACATCATTATCAAGAGACAAAAGTCATAACTTATAACATAGACACATACCATGTCCAACAAAGTCATAACTTATAACATAGACACATACCATGTCCAACAAACACCTCTCATACATAGATAAGAGCAGGGGCCAAGACAAGCAATCGAGCTCACCTCATAGTCAAAATAGAACATAAAGAAGAATGTCTCGATACATAATAAGAGCAACATAGACTAAGGTCCCCAAAGTAGAGGACTCACCAACTAGCTTGAGTAATACCAGTCTAGCCACGTGGAGGAAGATTATCAACTTGGGCACCAGTTCTTACATGGTGATATCATGTAGGCAAGAGTATACATTAGTGCGTTTGAATGTACTAAGTATGCAGGATGCAATGCAACAAGAGATAGGCACCTTAATCAAAATGCATAACAATAGGCAATAGGCATAATATATCAATATGGCACGTATGATCAATGCATAAGTAAAATATTCGTAAATAACTCATACTTGTATAGGATATAATATGTGTAGAAGAGAACAAGCTAGATTTCCAAAGTACAAACCCCTTGGTTAGTTGATGATGGTTTCACCCTATTACCCTAGTGATGTGGTACAAACCCCTCACATAGTTGATGATAAGTCCATCTTATCACCTTGGTGGTGAATTACAAACTCCTCACATGGTTGATAAGTACAAAGCCCTACCATGGTTATCAAGGTACAAACCCCTCGACAATGTTATCCGGGCTCTTAGTCCCCTCGGATCGGGCATGGTCTAATGTAATACTTTATATAGATTATATCATATACATAAGATTCTTTCATCATCATAACATCAATCATATCATGTATCATGCTTTGGACCTTCAATTACTCAAGAAACCACATCCGGACATTTTATCAAGCACTTAGGGTGTGTAATGCTAGTATAAAATCATGAATTATAAAGATGAAATCATGTAAGAAAATCCATTCTAGAACTATCAATCAACACCTTGCAACACCCTCAAGCAATATACATCAAAACCCTTCATCAAATCTTACAATAGATCCAAGAGTTATAGCTCAAAACATAGCAAAATAGTCACAACTTTACATAGTTTTAACATAGTTCGTAGACATGTTCATACAGTAACGCAATTGAAAAATCAACTTTAAATCATGCAAATATAGTAGAAAGGAGGTTAGGGCACCATGGGTGGAAGAACCCAATGGCTAAAACCTACACATCTTAGCTTTGAGGAAGCTCTTGATGAAGATTGAAAATGGAGGCTTGAAGCTTAAAGGAAATCCTTAATTTCGGATGAGGGTTTTGACACTTGAATTTGGGAGTGAAAAATATATGGCTAAGTATTTGAGAGGAAGTTGGGGAAAGTTTAGAATGATATTAGGGTGAAATATGGCAAAGTACAGGTAAAAACATATTAGGGAACACTTAGGCCCAAGACCCAAAAGCCTTGGACCGAGATAAAAATCACTGGCAACAAAATACACAGGTCCGCATCTGGTCCACGATGCAGACCTCTCGCGGCACTATCACGGATCAATTCCCACCCCTTGGGCGGTACCAAATAAATGACTACTTGAATCGGGGTTCTGGATAAGAAAAATTACGAAAAATGAAATTGTTAATCATTTGTTGTTAAATTGGGTTAGACCCTTTACCCCCTAATTTTGACCCCCTGAATAAGAATATGAAGTTGATTTTTTGATATCATATATGAATTTTGAGATATGCATAATTTAAATTTCAGAGCATTCTGAGGCATATTTTCGGGCACATTTTTGGTGTCGTTTCATCTTCACTATCATATTCGGGACCAAAAAGATGTGGTACATGCCTATGGGTGAGGTTGAGAATGTGTTCTTTAATTTGTACCACTTTATTTTGGTACTCAACCCTCCTTGCCTCAGAAGCTACGAATGCATTTGAAAGTTCTTGTATTTTTTGAGACATGGTAACCAACTGAACCTGGTCAAGGGCCTCGGTCTATCTCGACAATCCAATGCCTTCTAAACCTGATTGGATTTGTCGTATGTCATTCCTAGAGCCCATCCCATATACCCGGCCTTTCTGGCTCCCGCTAACCACTTTCTCAGTCCACATCTGTAGGGACAGCTTAGGCATAAGTTCAACATCATCTCTAAGCTCACGAACGTATCGCTCATACTCTTGCTATATATTATAAAAATAATTCGAAATTAAAATGAATTATATATATATACACACACACACATACATACATACATATACGAGTGTTAAGAAGTTTACGTAAGCTTGTTTGGCCCTCAGCTCGACCCACACGTCCGGGTCTGACTCATTATTCTTCTTTCGAATATGATTTCTCATGAAAACCTCATGCTGAAATGGAACCCATCCCATTTCTTGCTCCTATAAAATTTAATAATATAATTAATGAAATAATATTCAATCAAAAAAATATTTAAGATTATAAATTTAAACTTTAAATTTAAAAATCTTACCATCTCCCGAGAAATAATCCTAACACCCTTTGCACCTCCGATGTGCAGTGAGCTATCCTTAAGACTCGCTCTAGCTTTTTTTGCTTGGTCAGACAAGGCTTTAAATTCCTTGGTGTCCCAATACCGACGCAACTCATATATGTTTGGCTGCAACCAACCCCCGGGCTTACCATCATCTCGCGATTTCTTGAGCCAACTAGATAGTCTAAAGCTCTCTTTCCTCTCAATATGGTCCCTATAATCATATTGTACTTTTCGCCCCAAGTACACAGAGTCTGGACAAATAAGAAGAAAAGTGTTACATAATTAGTTAGATAAAGTATTTATAAGTAATAAACTTAAAATAAATATGTAAACTAATTATATACCCTAAACTCATTAAATATGGCCTGACGAATTTTATGTCGAATCTCTTCCCAGGAGTGATACGGCTCATTAAACAGCCTCCTAACACATTCTTGTAAGGCCTTGGCAGCATGCTTCGATGGATGCCACCTGCAAGACAAGTAATAAACATATAAGTTCAAGAATATTTAGTAATGTATCAAAAAAATGATTAGAAGAACAAACTTAGAGACTCCATCAAGCACTATCAAAACTCTTCCAAGCCTGTCTCGCTGGCCAGGAGCTAACCTTGTGAAATTTGATGCTACCTCGGGAGTAGCAGCAAAAGCTGGTGAAGCTGATACCAAAGGATGCACATTATGCTGAGTCAATGGAGGAGTGACAGACTCTTCACTAAAATCTCTAAGTCTGAGGGATAATAGGTGAGGAGACTAAGATGAGGAAGACTGAATACTCGGAGATGGAGTACCCGAAGATGATAATCTGTGATGTCATGGAACAGTAACTGTGGGTAGTGGCATGGCCTGGTCATATGAAGTGAACCTAGGCTGTGACAAGGAAGAAGCGTCACGTTGTCTCCGAAACTGACTATGGTAAGTCAAAGGATCCATAGTCCCAAACAGAACAACCTCAATGGTAGGAGAATTAGTTGTGCGCCTGGGTAGATCGGGGCAGAGGAAATATGTCTTGGAATATCCTTAGGATCAATACGTGACCTAGTCTTTTTCTTCTTGCCCAAACTAGAACTGCTTGCCCCAAGATGATCTCGAGGTCTATGGCCATCACCACCAGATGACATATGCATGTAAAGTAATAATTGAATATATAACAAAATTTAAATAAATTTAATGTTAGCTCAATAAATAACGTACATACTAGTTATAATATATCGTTTTATTCCTCTTCGCTTCTTTCATTTTCACCATCCACCAATTCTTCCTCCTTTGTTGTTTCATTTTCATTGTCCTCCAGTTCCTCCTCCTCAAATGATTCATATTCCTCATTTACTTGTTCCTCAATGTTTGGTATTGCAAGCTCATTATTAGAAACCTCTTCTAGTATTTGTTGAGGATATTCTAGTGTTGTTTCCAACTCAATATCAACTTGTTGTTGAACAATTGTGATATCATGTTGGTACGCCACATCTAACACATTCTCAATTTCTATTCTTTCCACAGTCTTTGTCTTAATAACAACCCACCAATCAGCCTTATCTCTATGGAATAGATATGAAGTATAATAGACTTGCTTAGCATTTTGGGCAATGATAAATAGGTCATAGCTTGCGTATTGTCTGGTGTATTTACCTTCAATAATGTTATGTTGTTGGTCCACCCTTGTGCCTCTTTGTGATGGATCAAACCAGTTAAACTGAAACAATATGATCTTTTTCTTATGCCAGCCTGAATATCTTAGTTCAATAATCTCTTGAATGACACCAAAATATTCAATAGTATGGTCATTACCATTAACATCACCTTGAACATACACACCATTGTTATTGGTTTTCTTGTGCATAGAAACTTCTTCAGTTTGAAACTTAAAATCATTGACACAGTACTTATAGAGTGTACCAACTTGAGAATCAGGTCTGAGTGCGATTTCTCTCACAAATGATGAATGTTCGATGTTTGAGTATTCATCATAAACCTAGACATTGTATTAAAGATAATACAATTAGGTATAAAGTGAATACGTTATACTTATCGATTCAATATATTTAAACTTTCACACTTACATAACTCTTTAAACATGTTGAAAAAACTTGAATATATAGCTTTGTTGCCCCATGTGTTTACAAACAAGCTGTTATTGACAAATATATTTTTTGTGAGATAGTTCTCAATTTTAACTTTATAAGTTAAAGTTAGCATAGTTTAACACTTACACAACATATGGCTGAATATCGGGACAATTAAGAAAAATATGGGTCGTGGCTGATTGGTATTCCATATGAGTGAGGCTTCATCTTCCATGCCTTTTAGATCCTCGTCCACTTTGATTAAAAATCAAAATAGATGGAAACATAAGATCACTATCATCCTCATCATTGCGAGTAAGTCTATTACTCCTACAAGGGACTTCATCCCCAAAGTAAAAGGAGTAAAAATCACCAATTTCTCTACCAAGATGAACTTGTACAATTGACCCTTCAATCTATCCCCTTTGCCTAATTGATCGTTTACAGCTTCTAATTTTTCTGTATATATGTATGTAAGAATACAAATATATTAACAAATGATTAGATTATAAAAATATTTAATTACTTATGTAAGAATAATCATTACCTTCACATGGATACATCCACCGTGTATGAACAGGACCACCAAGATGGGCTTCTTTCACAAGATGGATCGGAAGCTACTCCATCACATTGAAGAAATCACATGAAAAAACTTTCTCCAGTTTTGTAATAATAACAGGAATATTTTCCTCCATCTGGTCTAAAGTACTGTCCAACAACTGATCAGAACATAAATCTTTTAAAAAAAGACTTATCTCTATAATAGGTTTCCATATCCTTTCAGGTAAATGGCGAAAAGTGATAGGAACCAAAGTTTCCATGAATACATAACAGTCATGACTTTTCATACTTATCAACTTCCCTTCATTCAGATCTGCCCACTTGCCTAAATTTGAAGTATATCCTTCTGGGATTCTCAAATTTTGCACCCACGCACATATTTCACACTTCTCAGCCATGTTGAATGAAAAGCTAGCTTTGGGCTTTACAATTTTGTCATTTGGTAGTTCCTGCAGCCATAATTCCCTCCTCCTAAAATATTTTTGTAAGTTCAGTCTAGTTTTTGGGTTGTCTTTTGTCTTCCCCTTGACATTCATCATTGTGTTGAACAAATTGTCAAAAATAAATTTCTCAATATGCATCATATCAAGATTGTATCGCAAAAGATTATCCTTCCAATATGGCAACTCCCAAAGTATGCTTTGTTTGGTCCAGTTATGTTCAACTCCATATCCAAGAACTCTTTCATGTACGAAACAATTTGTAACTTTAGGCAAATGAGAAACTCTCTCCCAAATTTGATGGCCTATCAATGATGGAGGTGGAGGATCATTATCAACCATGTTTTTTTCTGAATGCATGCTTCATATTTCTGGACTCATGCCTAATTGGCAAGAATTGACGATGACAATCAAATCATGAATTTTTCCTGCCATGCTTTAGGATAAAAGCCTTACTATGCTCCATGCAATAAGGATAAGCAAGCTTTCCAGCAATCATCCAACCAGACAACATATCATATGCAGGAAAATCATTAATAGTTCATATTAAATAAGCACGCATAACAAAATTCTTCTTAGTTGATATGTCATATGTCACTACACCTTCAAACCATAGTTGTTTAAGCTCATCTATCAATGGCTGTAAATAGATATCAATTAAACTTTTGGATTGCGGAATCTAGAATAACACAGCTTAAAAATATGAATGGACTTGTCATGCACATTTCAAGAGAAAGATTATATGGAGTAAGAAATATCGGCCAGCAAGAATAAGGCATGGTAGAATTAGAGAATGGTGTGAAACCATCTGCACACAACCCTATTCTAAAATATCTAGGCTCTCTAGCAAAGTCGGGGTACACATTATCAAAATGCTTCCATGCTTCTCCATCAGTTGGATAAGACAAGACACCCAACAGCCTTCTATATTTACGATGCCATCTTATATGTGGAGTAAACCTTATCGATGTATACAACCTCTTTAGTCTAGGAATAAGAGGTAAATAATGCATCGTCTTAATTGGAACCATCTTTCCAGCGGGCTCCTCTTATGACGAGCATCACCATTACAACGGGCTCCTCTTATAACGAGCATCACATCAAAACTTACAATTTTTCAACTCAATATCATCCTTATAGTATAACATGCGGCCATTAATACAACAATCACTTGTATGATGTGACAATCCTAATTTGGAAACAAGCCTCTTTGCTTGATAGAAACTCCTGGGTATGTTTAACTCAAGATCAACCAACTCACCCAAGAGATCAACCATTGAGTCCATAGCCGCATCAGGAACATTCCAATTTGATTTAAGATTCATTAATCTAACTGCTACAGACAATTGGGAAGTCGAACTCCTCTCGTGTAATGGACGACTAGCCTCTTCTAATTTTGCATAGAAGCATCTAGCTTCTTCATTAGGAGCTTCATTAAAGAATTGGTCAGGTTCCATCCTTCCTTGAGCTCCGAAAGCATCATTGATAATTTCATGAACTCTATCATGTTGAAAGGTGTCATGTTGATTCCAATCAGGTTCAAATGTAATCTGACCATGTGGTACAAGCATATTATATTCATCCGTTGGCATCGTATTATAAAATACACCATTCTGTTCATCTATTTCTCCGTGATCTATCCACATAAAATATCTGGGCTTAAATCCCTTACGATACAAATGCATAATAACATCATCTGGACTAAAGAATTTTAGGCACCTATATGCACTGCGAGGACACCTAACCAATTGATTTCTAGTAAAACTATCAAGTGTCATGCATGATTGATAAAAGTTCTAACACCATCAATAAAGTAGATTTCAACCAACTATCATTTTCACAATACATGTCATACATTCACAAACGATTATCCATCTACAAAAAATATTCAAGTATATTCAAGTTTTAAAAGTGTATAAGTAGATTTTTTCTAAGTATAAAAGTACTAAAATTCAATTTAACAAGTATATAATCTCCAAGTTCTAAATTATATTCAAATGGGCATAAGTTGAATTTTTCTAAGTATAAAAAGTACTAAACTTCTAAATAATATTCAATTTTAAGTTTGCAACTGCTTAAAATTTAAGTTTTATTCTAAAATATAATAATTCAAGTTTCTAAAGTGTATAAGTACTAAAATTCAATTTAACAAGTATATAAACTCCAAGTTCTAAATTATATTCAAATGTTTATAAGTTGAATTTTTCTAAGTATAAAAGTACTAAACTTTTAAATAATATTCAATTTTAAGTTCACAATTACTTAAAAATTTAATTTTTATCCTAAAATATAATAAGTCAAGTTTCTAAAGTGTATAAGTAGAATTTTTCTAAGTATAAAAGTACTAAAATTCAATTTAACAAGTATATAAACT